>CAUYRT010031422.1:0-16696 GCA_963574885.1 Lepilemur ruficaudatus
CTCAAACTCCTGGGCTCAAGCAATCCTTCTGCCTCAGCCTCCCAAGTGGCTGGGACTACAGGCATGTGCCACCATGCCCGGCTAATTTTTTCTATATATTTTTAGTTGGCCAATTAATTTCTTTCTATTTTTAGTAGAGACGGGGTCTCGCTCTTGGTCAGGCTGGTTTCGAACTCTTGACATTGAGCAATCCGCCCGCCTCGGCCTCCCAGAGTGCTAGGATTACAGGCGTGAGCCACCGCGCCCGGCCTCAACCTGTGCTTTTAATTTTGACTGCATTTATCTCTTAAGTACAGCACATAGGGAGTTTGTGCTTCCCCTCCACACAACCTTGGACTCTGCTCCCATAGAAGGAACTCTTCCTTTAAGCTCGCAACAAGACTCACATCACATTTGAAAGCTATGGCTGCTGTCCAGTTACTTTAGATTTCTCCTGCCAAGAGGCCAATAGCCAAAAAAGGAATTACCATCCTGGCAAGAGCAATTGGCCCTGACCATCAACAGGGCATGCTGTGTGGTTTTTTGTTGTTGTTGCTTGGTTTGTTTGGTTTGGTTTGATTTGGTTTTTTTAGAGACAGGGTCTTGCTCCATCACTTAGGCTAGAGTGCAGTGGCACAATCACAGCTCACGTCTGCCTCAAACTCCTGAGCTCAAGCCATCCTCCCTTCTGCCTCAGCCTCCCAAGTAGCTGGGACCACAGGCATGTGCCACCATGCCTGGTCAACTTTTTTTTGTAGAGATGGGGGTCTCACTATGTTGTCCAGGCTGGTCTTGAACTCCTGGCCACTAGTGATCCTCCTGCCTCAGCCTCACAAAATGCTGGGATTATAGATGTGAGCCACCATGCCCAGCTGGGATACTGTTTTTTTGAATGGTAAGTAATTCTCCACACAGAACTCCTGAGTCCTGTGATTCTCCTACTGAATGTTGCCATTAACCCCACACAGCATTTTTCCCCACCACAGACAACCTCCCATAACACAGGGTCTCCTGGGTCATATGGGCCAAAGCAGCAGCTTGGACCACAACTTGCACCACAGCTTGGTTCTGCTGAAAAGCTCTTTCTTTTATGTACTTTATGTATCATAGGGACTTTCTTCCTGAGGTTCCAACTTCTCATTTAGTCAGTGTTTCCTGAGTCAGAAAACTGTTCCTGGCATAAAACCAGGGGCCCCTGGGTAGAGCCGCTCTAGCCTCACTACGCATCACAATGATAGTGTCTCTATTTATTTTTTAGCAAGTTACTTCTACTTGGCCTTTGTTTTGGGATACTGTCATCCTCATTACTATTAGCAATCCCAGTTTTACAATAGCATTTCCTATCCTCAGCTCGGGCTGGCAGAGGAGAACTGCTATTGAGCTTCTCAGTGATGCTGGTACCCCTTCTTAATCCAGCCCCCTTTCCCACACTTGTTCTTTGATTTCAATTCTTTCAATTCTTTCCTTCAGTATTTATCTGCATGACTTTAAATAATATGTAACTACATCTTGATATTTCAGTGGTTCACTTTCCACTATTAGATATGAGCTCTCTTTCACAACCACTACCACCACCATCACACACTTCCATCCTTCTGTTTTCCCATCATAGATAAATCATAATTCTGATCGGATTCAGCGTTTGCAATAGTATGTCTATGCAATTTCTCTATATAGTTAAGCCACGTAATATACTAAGTTTATGTTTGTCTTTTTTGTACAACTTTTTGTTTTGTTTTTTCCATGGAGTTAATAATTATATTAGTATTTGTGTTTATTTAGTTTTCTCTATGTCCATCACCAATTTATCCCAAAACTCTTCCTCAAAAGTGAAAGTCTGTCTCAGGCCTAAACCCATCTGGAAGTCTATCCAACGCTGACTTCTCTCCCAGAGCCTTAGAACTATTCTATTCTTGGCTAATTTTCCCTAATCAGTTATTCAGTTTCCTTCCTAGAACCTACCTTCATTGTCATTTTTTTCTTAGATTCCATATGTTCTTTTTTTCGGGAGCTGTTAATTTCTTGAATAGCTGGAATTTCCTTCAGTAGTTTCCTTAGAAAGTGCGTATGGTAGGCTTAGATATCCATGTCTTAACCCCTGGAACCTGTGAATATGTTATATAGCAAAAAAATACTTCACAAATGTGATTAAGGTAAGGATCTTGTGATGGGGATATCATCCTGGATTATCCAAGTGGGTCCTATGTAATTACAAGGGTCCATATAAGGCAGAAGGTGACGTTAAGATGGAAACAGAGAGAGAGAGAGTTGGAGATGCTACGCTGCTGGCTTTGAAGATAGATGAAAGCGCCGTGAGCAAGAAATGCAAAGAATGCAGCTCTAGAAGCTGGAAAAAAAACAGATTCTTCCCAGAGCCTCCAAAAAAAAAACTGGCTTGGCTGACATATTGACCAGTAAAATTGAGTTCAGACTTCTAGCTTATGAAACTGTAAGAGAATAAATTTGTATTGTTTTAAACCAGCAAGATTGTGGTAATTTATTATAGAGACCATAGGAAACTAATACAGGGTACCTAAGAGATAGTTTTGAGGCTTTGAATGCCAGTAGATGTTCTTTTCATACTGTACATTATAGTTTAGTTAGGTATAGAATTCTAAGTAGAAAATAATTTTCCTTCAGAATTTTGAAAGCATTTCTCCAAAGCTTTCTGCTTCCGGTACTGTTGTTAGGAAGACCAAATATTCCGATTCTTGATTCCTTATAGGTAATCTGTTGTTTTATTCATTTTTTAAATCTCTGGAAGCTTTCAGGAACTTCTCTTTGTCCCCAATATTCTATAATTTCACAGTGATACTCCATAAAGCCTAAGAGTTTATTTTCATCTGTTGTGTCAGGCCTTTAGTGGGACATTTTAATATATTAACTCATGTCCTTCAGTTGAGGCGTATTTTCTCTAATTGTTTTGTTAATTCTCTCTAGTCTATTTGATATATTATCTTCTTCTAGAACTCTTATTATTTATATGTTTTCCTCTGGTAGTGATCTTTCAATTTTTTTTCCCCTCATGATTGCCTTCTCTTTGAGTCTTTGCCTTCTTTTTTTCTTTCTTTCTTTCTTTCTTTCTTTTTTTTTTTTTGAGACATTGCTTGGGTGAGAGTATAGTAGAGTCATCATAGCTCACTTCAACCTCAAACACCTGTGCTTAAGCAATCTTCCTGCCTCAGCCTCCTGTCTAGCTGGGACTACAGGTGCACACCACCTTACCCAGCTAATTTCTCTATTTTTTCTAGAGATGAGGTCTCATTATATTGCTCAGGCTACTCCTAGCCTCAAGCAATCCTCCTGCCTAGGTCCTCTAAAGTGTTAGGATTACAGGCAGTAGCCACTAGGCCTGGCCAATTTTTTTCTAATCCTTATGTTGAGCTTTTCATTTCAGCCGTAATAGTTTTAATTTCCAGGACTATGTTTGCTCTCTGAATCTTCCTCAACCCCATTGCATTCTGTTCTTGTTTCATAAAAGCAGTATCATTACTTATCTCTCTGAATGTATGGATGATAGGAGATGTGTGTGTGTACGTTTTCTTCTCTCTAAATAATCTATTCTCTCCAAGTTACTTTTTTCTTATCTATTTTTAATCTTTATCTTTTAGGTTTAGAGCCTTTCCTCAAACGTGTTCTTTGGCTATCAGTGCGTATTATTTTGAAAATGTTATTGAGGTATAACTGACATACAATAAATGAATATATTTAAGGTATACAATATTCATGAGCATGTCAGTTATCAATTTATTGCTCTCAAATCTGAGTTCACCCTTCAATATATTCTCCGTTATAAACACAGAATTTCTATAAGGGTTTCTCCTTTAAAGTGAGCTTTTCTAGCAGAGGACTCTGGAGGGTTATTGCAGGAGGAATAGCCTCCTTGCAATTTCCGGCAGGGGCCAAGTGGTATGGGTGTGAGAACATGCAGTGGGGGTTGCCTCAGCCACAGGTCCAGAACCCCCTTCCTCTGCAACCTTCTAGACTTGGCCTGGTGCTAATCTTGCAGCTTTCTCAGCATGAAAACCAAAGCCTCAGTGTGGCTTGTACGCACTCACCTGTGGCATAGGGGGTCACACTCTGAGTAGCTGCTCCTTCTGTAAGTCCCCACAGCCCACCTGTGGCCTCCAGGGTAAGAGGTGTACACACAGGGCTGCTGCATCCTTTGCAAGCCTCACACTGTCCACAAGTTCTGACGGCCTCCTGCCCATGCCAGTGCCCAGAACCCGACTGCATGCCAGTGCTATTAGTTGCTGATCTCCTGAAAGAAATTTAAGACACTTAAGAATTCCCTTTGAATTTCTCCAGAGGGTGGCCTCTTGCTAACTTTAGCCTGGTGAGACCAGCAAACTTCTCTGTTATCTAGTGGTTGAACCATACCTTATCCAAGGAGGTCTGAACTCTTTCCAGATTTGTCATTCTTTGGGTAATCTTCCATAGGATGCCATAGGTAGTTTCCTTATATTGTATGGTTATTCTTTTATCATAGCTAATAATTCTTTCTATTAAACTTTTCCTGCTTAATCTACTGTGTAGTTTCTTTCTCCTGATTGGACCTAGACTGCTACAGTAAATTTTGACATATGTATATACCTGTGAAACATTACCATAATCAAAACAGTGAACATATCCGTCACTCCTGTAAATGTCTTTATGCCCATTTGTCATCCATCCTTCCATTTCTCTGGCCACAGGTAAACAATGATCTGTTTTTGGTCACTGTCCATTAGTTGCATTTTCTAGAATTTTATATAAATGGAATCATGTAGTATATATTGTTTTAAAAAAATCTAGCTTCATTTACTTAGCATAATTATTTTTATATTCATCCATATTATTATGGATATTAAAAATTTATTCTTTGTTATTGCCGAGTTACACTTCATTATATGGTAATTCTGGAGTTTATTCATTCACCTGTTGATGGATGTTTGGGTTGTTTCCAATTTTAGGCCATTATAAATATAAATGTTCTGAATTTTCATGGATAAATCTTTGTGTTGACATATGCTTTCATTTCCCTTGGGTAAATATCTAGGAGTGGAATGTCTGGATTATATATTAGATATAGATTTAGCACAGTAGCTATCTTGTTTTTTTATGTTCTTTTCCACTCATGGGCAAATAAACCAAAGAGGCTAATGGAACAAAATATATGAAATCAAGATTGTGCTGGAAATTCAGGCTGTATGATCATCAAATTTATGCCTTTCTCCCATCCCATAGTATAGGGGTTTAAAGCAAAAAGAATAATGATAACAATTTATTGAATAAGTGTCATGCCAAACACTGTTTTGAGACTGTATAATCTAGGTATAAAATATATTATTTTATACTAAAAATGACTATATGATTGGTTCTATTCTTTCTCTCTCTTTACAGATGAGATTATATTATAAAGAAGTTAAATAACTTGTTCAGATCATGTAGTCAGGTCTGTCTATGCACTCTAGGCTAGAGTGCATTTTCTTAATCATTAATAATAATAGCTAATAAGTATTGGCTGCGTCCTATGTGACAGGCATCGTGATAAACCCTTTACAAGTATTAACCTAATTTAATCTTCAGAACAAAGCTACATGGTTGGTATTATTATGCCTCTTTACAGATGAGAGAACCAAAATACAGAGGCCCAAGGTCTCACGGCTATTAAGAGCAGAGCCAGAATTTGAATCCATGCACTCCGGCTCCTGAGCCCTCACTTATAGCCCCCCAGGCTATACACTTTCTCCAAGAAGAATAATTAATGGTTGCATTTGTTGGGTAAATCAAGCGAAGACCCCAAGTGAGTCTTCCCATCCAACAACTCTTTAAAATGAAACGTAGATGTTTTTTGTTTTGCTTTTTTTTTGAGACAGAGTCTCACTCTGCTGCCCGGGCTACAGTGAGTGCCGTGGCGTCAGCCTAGCTCACAGCAACCTCAAACTCCTGGGCTCAAGCAATCCTACTGCCTCAGCCTCCCGAGTAGCTGGGACTACAGGCATGCGCCACCATGCCTGGCTAATTTTTTTTTTCTATATATTTTAGTTGGCCAATTAATTTCTTTCTATTTATAGTAGAGACAAGGTCTCGCTCTTGCTCAGGCTGGTTTCGAACCCCTGACCTTGAGCAATCCACCCGCCTCGGCCTCCCAGAGTGCTAGGATCACAGGCGTGAGCCACCGCGCCCGGCCTGTTTTGCTTCTTATACTCCCCTTGGCATTTGACTCCACTGACTTCTCATTGTCCTGTTCTTTTTCCATTTTCCCACTGCGACTTACCCATGGCTATGTCTTCTAAATGTCCACAGCGCTGATAAACAGAACTGTGTATATGCTAGTTAGAGAAGATAAGGGAGCCGACTGCCTCCCTGTGCAGCTGAAGCTTCAGTGGGGACCTCAGAGCTTGATTCCAGGACCCTCTGAAGAGAATGGCTTCGCCTGGATTCTTAAATCCATCGGTGTC
Organism: Lepilemur ruficaudatus; assembly: GCA_963574885.1. Lineage (NCBI taxonomy): Eukaryota > Metazoa > Chordata > Mammalia > Primates > Lepilemuridae > Lepilemur > Lepilemur ruficaudatus. Next base: position 6,423 of record CAUYRT010031422.1, read on the forward strand.
AACCACTGGCCTAGCCAAGGAGAGGGCAAGGTCAAAAGAGGCTTGCAGGAGGAGCACATGGATTGCTTTAGCTCTTCTCACAACCTGCCACTTGGCCATGAGCTAGTAGTGCATGGTGTGGAGAGAGATTTGACTTGGGCTTGAGTCCTGCCTTTTTGCCTTGATTTTTTGACTTTGGGCAAGTTGTAAAAACTCATTTCACTTTAGTTTCTTTGTCTGCAAAAAATGAGATAAGACCAACCTCACAGTGTTTTTGATGATACAAGTAAGCCCATGTAAGTAAATAATGATATCTAACATTTATTAAAGTACCTACTCTATGTCATAAAAGTAATGTATATGAATTAACTCAATTAACACTAACCATAGTATGGAGTAGGTCCTGTTATTATCATTCTCACTTTACAGATGAGAAACTAAAGCACACAGGGACTAAGATATTAATATTTGTCTACAGGCCCTCTGCAGAAACTGGAGAAGCTGAAGCATGAACCCAGGCATCCTACTTCCCAGCCTGTGCTCCTCACACTGGCCTCTACTGAACTTGGCATAAATGTTTTCTTTTTCTTTTTTTTTAACAGGAAGAGTCTTTTCTAACCTTTTCTTTGGGAACTAGTGTGCTATAGCTAAACTTGAAGGAATCTGGGATGACCAAGGGAGTCCTTTACCCCAGGTCTGGACTGGTTGGTCTAAGTCCCAGTTTCGGCTCTGGCTAGCTTTGTGACCTTGAGCAAGAAGTTTCACTTCCTCTAGTCCCACATTTCTCCGCTATAAAAGGTTGAGGGGGGTGTACAAGTTAATTTCCAAGGCCCTTTCCAGCTCTCACATTCCTCACGTCTATGATTCTGTGATTAAGTTCCTGGAAGGTTTAAGTACTGATAAAAGTGCCATTAAGTTCTGTATACTCAGTGCTGGTGGCCATCTGTTACCTAAGATACCTGGGCCTAGCACTTATGGGGTGGGGACCAGGGCAGGGCCGGTGGACGAGAAAGCCCCTGGTCTGGCAACTGTGTGTTACACTGCAGACTAGTGAGGACTGCCCAGTGCAGGGCAGTGTAACTGAGTTTCCCAATCATTTCTCTGTCCTGGTATACTGAGGCCAACCACTAACAAGAGAACCTTGTGTAGTAAGTTCCTCAGGCAAGCAACTGGAGATAATTGAGACAGGACTAAATGGGTCTCAGGCAGAGAAACTTGGAGGACAGACCTATGCGGGCGATGAACTGGTTGACCCAAGGCCTGTCTATCATTTTTTGACCTCAGGTCAGAGGGATAGAAAGTAGGAAAGCCACCAAGGCAGCTGGGAGGCTCCTGCCCTGAAGTCTTAGAGAAGAATAAGTGACTGTTTGTCCCACATGGGTTAGTCATTCACCTGCCTGAAGGCAGAGGGCTAGGAGTTTAGAGTCTGTGACCTGCTGGGACATGCTTTGGGCTGCATTTTTCTCCCTTCTGATTTCTCTGCTCTCAGACATCTGCTTCCCTTGGTGCCAAGGAGTATAGGTGGAGTTTTGTCTCTCCTCCACTCCACTCACCCCCCCCCATAACAAATATGATGAGAAATTAATCAGAGAGAAAAGTATTCTCCAGATGGTGGTCTAATCTTTGTTTGAATCGAGCTCCTATTGTGTTCCAGGTACTGTCTGAATCACTGAGGGTATGCAAACAACTGAGACAGTCCTTGCCCTCAATGAGGTGACTGCTCATGATAAAATCTTAAAGCTGGTTTCTCAGAGGCTATTGTAGTGATAATAACCATCACCAACCACTTACTGAGTGCTTATTACATGTCCGCCTCTGGTTAAGAACTTTCAGCTCTCTCATGAGAAAGAGTCTCAGTGATGCCTTGGCTACCCATTGTCTGTGCGACCATGGACAGGTCATTTACTCTCCTTTGCATTTTAATTTCTAAAACTGTAATATGGGGATAATATATGTAAAAGAGCAAAGTAGTATACAATTTTTAATGACTTTTTAAATGTCAGCAGAGAATTTATGAACAAATGCATATAAAGCACCAGGCCAACAGGAGGGATTTAGTAAGTGGCCATATGATTATTGATAGACTATGGGCTTCTTTGTGTTCCCCTTTCAATAAAGGGATTTGTTCTGTGAAGTTCGGATTCAGTCGAGGGGCCGCATTTGGGGATCTGGAAGGCCACATGTGGTATTGAGGCCACAGTCTTACCACCTCTGCTAGGGCAAGACTGTCAGGTGTCCTTGTTACTCTTGCATCCTCAGAGCCTACAGCAGGGCCTGGAACACAGCAGGCACTCACCACTTTCCATGATCAAGGGCACTCTCCACAGGGAAAGCCAAACCGTCATGAGTATTTATGAATAGAAAGCTTCATAAAGCTAAACCAGAAGAAATGGGTAAAAACACACTCAGTAGGGGACTTTAATGATCTCCTTGGCTCATGGTAGAGCAACTGGACAAAAAAATATGCAAAGATACAGAAGGCCTAAATAACATAATGTACATAAAGATCAAACTGATATGGTATCCTATCTTCATATGCTGAAGACAGAGAAACTCTTTCTTTCAAGAGAGCACAGGACATTGACAAAAATAACCACAGAGAAATCCTTAATAAATCTCTAAAAGGAAGCAGTACAGATGACATCGATTTCAATACAATGAAAAATTAAAGACAAAAGGGAAAAACATACATCACCTGGGTAAGGACTCTGTCTTACCTCTTGGGTCAAAGGAAATCAAAAGGGAAATTATATGATACCAATAAATGTTCTTTTACCCTGGGTCACAAAGCTAACGGTGGCAGAGCTGAGACTGCTAGATGTGGGTCTCCTAAGTCATTCAGCCACGAACTGGTTTGAGAGCCCGGACGCATCTCCCTGATCCTCGGTTTCACCTTCTGTCAAATACCCCTGATGACCCGCGGGGTTCGGTTCCGCTCAGGATTTGAGGCGTGGGGGGGAGAGGGGAGGGCTGTGTGCGAGGGAGGCGCGGGAGCCACCGCGACTTTCCGCGAAGTCGGAGAGGGTGCGGGCGCTGAGAGGCGGCAGCAGAGGGCGCTGGGTCGCCGGCCTGGTCCCCCGCCTGCCATTGGTCGGAGCTGGGGCGCTGGGTTGGAGAGTTGGTGAAAAGTGACAAGTTGAGCGACAGAGCGATCGCGGAGAGCGGGAGGAGACGCCGCAGCCACCACCAAAGGAGCCCCGGGACGGCAGCCCCCGGGTGCAGGGCACGCTCTTCTCACAGTCCGAGCCGGGGAGACTCGCCGTCCGCTAGTGGGACCCGGACAGCCCGGGACTGACCCGCCGGCCGAGGCGAGGTTGCAGCCGGAGGGCTGGGGCGGGACCGCGCTCACGGGATCCTGAGCCGGACGGGCGGAGGCGAGGGAGCAGGTTAGAGGGACAAAGAGCTTTGCAAACGCTCCCGGCATCCTGCGAGCGCCAGCGGCCGGGACGAGGTGGCCCGGAGCCCGGGGAAAGCCCGTGGATGTTCTGCGTGCGGCCTGGGAGCCGCAGCCGCCGCCGCGAGAGGAGGAATGCACCGGCCGCGTCGCCGCGGGACGCGCCCGCCGCTCCTGGCGCTGCTGGCCGCGCTGCTGCTGGCCGCGCGCGGGGCCGCTGCCCAAGGTAAGAGGCGCCCGGCGAGACCGCCGGCTCCCACCCGCCCCGGGCCCTGGCCCTCGGCGACCCTCCAGTGGTCCCGCCGGGCGCTGTGCGCACAGAGAGCGCCGTGCCCGCCTCGCGGGGCGGCCGGCGACCCGCCGGGGGCTGGCCGGCGCAGGCGGGCTAGATCTGCCCTGGAGCCCCGCTACGGGCCGGGGCGCGCCCGGGGACATGTTTCTTGGCGCCCAGCAGTGGTTGTCAGCGCTGACAGGAAGCGTGGAGGGGTTTGGGAGTCCTGGGGCCATCGAGGCACTTCCGTGCTGGTCGTCCCGCCATCCCTCCCTGGACCCCTAACGCGCCCCAGCCGGTGTTCAGGCGAGTCTATCCTGCCCCCAAATAGAGAGCCGCCCCGGCAAGCTCGGTCCGGGAGGGAGTTTGTATTTTCGGTGGTGTCTACGAGAGCCCAGGCGGTCCGCAGACCGACGCAAACAAAAGCCCGGTCCTCCTGGGGCTCCGGCGGCCTCGCATCTCCACCGCTCCTGGCTCTCCGGCCCTCCCGAGGGTCACCATGGAGGCCAAAACATGTGCGCTGCTGCCGCCGCTGCCACTTTGTGCAAAATGTGCTGTCAGAGGTGGCCCGCAGCTCCAAAGTGCTCTGGGTGTGCACGTGCGTGTTACAAACAAGGGTGGGGAAAGCCATCTAATGTGTACTTGATTTTGGTAATCTCCAAAGACAATCGCAACAGTTAGAGAAAGACTTCGCCGGCAGCCCGAGCGTCTTAGTTCGCTGCGGGAAGCTTGGATCCTTGCTGAGTCTCAGCCTGTACACAATGAGAGGGAAGAGCCCGGCTGCGCCTGTGGAGACAACCGATTCATTCTTTGGAGGTTGGAGGGGGAAAGTTGATTAAAGTCTCCCGAGTCTTGGGCCTCACTTTTAACATGCATCCCTTGAGGGGGTGCTGGAGCCTTGGATACTGCCCTCCCCCACTCCCAGTCCCAAACCTGTGCTGATAAATAGGACTCTGCTCTTTTATCATGCATCTTTCATTTTTAAGTTAGCACTGTGCTTAGGAAAAGAAAAGGCTCTGGGCTACTTAGCAGTCGAGAGGGAAAAGATCTATTCATTACTTGCACTATGAATACAGAATTAGTTTTTACTAAAAGTTAGCTAATAACTTTCTTGGTGGAAAACACGCTCTGGAAGGAAGCTGTGTGTGAATTTTGATTTCTTAGAGATTTTCGGGAAGTGGGAGCAGCATTCTCTGAGGATGATTTTTTGAAACTGATCCTGTGGTGTGGTTGTGCTAATCTGGAAGCTCCTCGGGGTAAATAAGGCTCCTAATTGTAATTAAGATGTGCATCAGCAGGGAGTGCACCTTCCTGATGAAAAATCCTAATGAAATGTAAACAGTTTGGTCATGTGGATGTTTTGCTTGGTGATGCCAAACATCTGGCCCTGTGCCACAACACCTGGGTGAAAAGTGAAAAATGGGCCATGCTGCCTACATAATGTAAACATCCTTCTGAAGTTCTGAAGTTGGGTTGCCCAGCAAATTGAGGGTGGGGATAAACAGGGTGATTCTAAGGTGGGACTCCTGGCTTGGGGCCTTGATTAATTCAGTTATTTCCTCCATGGACTCCTTTACTTCATACTTAACCTTTCAACAGTGGTTGCTTTTAGATCATAGCAGCTGGAGGAAGGCGGTGGGGGGTGGGTATCACCTGCGTTTAAATAAATGTCCATGCAATGATTTTGCCGAGGGTAACACACCCTTGTGAGCAGCAGCCACCAGATTCTGTCCCCTTTAACTGTTGACAAGCTTTTACATAATTTAAAAAAGTATTACCTATTCCATACTCTTTAATAATAAACTCAAATCTGTTATTGTCTTATCTGTTGTCTTATAAATCCATTTGCATTTCTGTGAATGTTTGATCTTTTCTGGTTTCTGATGGAAGTCAGACTGAATTTTTCCTCTGACCCAAGGTTCCTAAGGTAACCCAGCTAGTGGATCAGGAGATCAGCTTAGGGGGAGATATGTTTCATTTATTTATTTTTAAAAAGTGCTTGGCATTTGTCCCATCACTTTTCTATTTTGTTAGCCAGGAGGAGAAAATCATTATATTTCTTTTTTCTGGTTTGTTCATTGTTGATTTCCCCATCTACCTCCTACCTACTCAAAGCTAAACTTCTCTGGGAAGCTGAAGCCTTTATAATTACACCCAAGCTCAGGGCTTTAGGAACCTACCTGGGTCTTTCTCAGAATCCTATAGATCCTGTGGTTTGGCTGCTTGGAGCCAGAGGGAGGTGGCCTGCTACTGTTTTTGCTGTCTTTTTGTAAACCTTCCATTGCCATTTTAATGGATGTCTGTCCTGTCTACTGTTAGAATAGGAGTCTCTTGAGGGCAATAAGACTGTCAGCTTTCCTGGAGAAAACTGAGGGCCCAAGTCGGCCGGCCCCAGCTTTATTAGGGATGCCTGAAAATCCTCTCTGGCTGGCTAGGGGGAGCCACACCAAGGTGCGATGGGCAAAGAGTGTAGTCAAACTGCCTCCAGCAGTATTTTAGAAAGATTTAATTTCCAATATTGTTTCAGCATACCTGGTAGGCCGATTTGCTACTCTGACGCCTGGAGTTATCTGCCTGATAGTTAGTTAGGAGTCATTTTAAAAACTTGGCCTGTAATATCCTCTTTCTCCTGTATTGTGAGCTTAGGCTCCCAATTAGACAGTTGAAAACTTTCTAAGTGGTGTGTCACTTGCACCCAAATTAGTATCACATCTGGCAATGATTTGATGGTCAATACCTACCCAATTTCAAACATTTTTCAAAATTTTATACAACATCCCGTGGAGATCAGAAAGCTTTGCAGGCAATGTGTATATTGATATAAATGTATGTCTACATACAGATACATGGCATATGTGTACACATATGTAGCAAGTGGTCCATAGATTTTTGTTGATTGAATAGGGAATAACATTTTTGGTTATAGGCAAAATTCTGCTGTTATTTGCTTTTCTAGGAAAAATGCAGGATGCCATATTTTCAGGGATTTTTCCTTTTCTTGCCCCATCTTGTATTATGAAAGGAGTACAGTACAACATGACAGTATAGCTTAACGGCTATGAGCACAGGCTTTGGCATTTAACAGACCTGGATTTGAATTTCTTCTCTGCCATATACTGGATATGTCATTAGTTTCTCTGAGCCTTACAGGAGCGTTATGAGATTTAAGTAGAGGCGTGCATGTCAAGTACTGGAGAAGAGCACCCAGCCCAGAGGTGAGTACATGACATTAACTTGGGGTACATAAAATTGAGGATATGTGAACCTCTAGAAATATACAAAATTTTATGTGCATTTTTATGTTTGTATGTTTATAGTTATAATCTGATTTTTCAAGAAAATGGCAACCCCCAAAAGATAGGAACTGCTTACTTAAAGTGTTTGATGCCTGAGGCAATGAGTTGCCTTCCCGGGTAGGTTGAAAGGGCTTGAGTGTTAATGGCCAGTTCTAGTCCTTATGTCAGGTTAGCACACTGCATGCTGCTTCCCAGTTTCCCTTCCACAAGACAGGTTGCTAATTGGGCCTGGGAGAAGCTGAAGAATGGTGCCAAGTCCTTGTGATTCAACTAAAAATATATTTCCCTGACCCCAAACATTTTGAGATGCTCCTCTTTGCACAGTTTTTTAAACAAACACTTACGTAGTCCTTACAATGGGCCAATCACTATCCTAAGCCTTTTGCAAATATTAACTCACTGAATCTTCACAACCAGCCTGTAAGGAAGATGGCATAATTAGTTCATTTTACAGATGGGTAAATTTAGGCACAGAGAGGTTAAGTTACTTTCTTAAGATCACATTGCTACAAAGTGGCATTCCTGGGCTTACAAGCCCTAACAGTTCATGCTCTTATCTTGATGGCTGTCCTAGATGGTCTCTCCTGGTTTAATTCTTTTGATTTACATTCTTTTTAGGTGTGTACCAAAGGTGGCATTTCCCTAGGTTTTCCAAGAGCAGCAAAGGGAAGTTTTCTTAGCCATAATTTAGAGGTTGTAAGAAATGATTGGAGACAGCCAGTTTCAATTTTCCTTCCTGGTGCTGGAGTTCCCTGAGCTAGTCTCTAACTTGGAGATAGACTGGGAACACCTCAGATGGCCTGGGCCTCTGGGTCTGGAGGAATTACGTTTCTGTAACGAACTACAACTTTGATGTGGTTTGAGTTTGTCTGCCAGTTGCTTCCAACTAACAATGAGACATATTTTGATGAAGTGCATTTGTGTTTGCATGTCGGTGGGCAACTCTGGTTGTAGGCTGAGGAGGGGGTGATTTATTATGGTGCTCTCTAGTGGGAGAGTCACCTTGCCAGCTCGAGGTCCTAGTGAGGGCCAGACCCTGGCGGAACCTGCCCCAGTGGGGAAGCAAGTCTTCCAGGCCTCATTCTCAAACAGAAGGGCCTCCGCCTGGCTTCACCCATTCCCTGGGGTGTGACAGGAGAGACTGTCTGTAGACACTCGAAGAGAAAGGAGAGTCTGAGAAAGTTCTCTGGAGTAAAAGGGGGAGGGGATGGGGGGAACTCTTCGAAAATCCTTAACTAAATGCAGCTGCTTGTTACACGGAGCCGGACTTGCATGCCGGGAATATCTAAAAAGCTAACGAATACAAAATAAAAATAAACAGCAGTAAAAAGGCTCTCTCTTTGTTGCAGTAAGCTCGGTTGGGGTTTTCAGTTTGTTTAGGAATGGGATAATTGTGGCATCCACTTTATTTTGGTAAGGCAGTGAAACGTGGATTGATGTTATGTCATTGGGATGCTACCACCACCTGAACTTTTTCCTTCTCCCCATCCTCCTTCCCCCGTCCCCCCTCCCCGGAACCCCCAGGCGTGGACATCTACAGGGCCTGAGCATCAAACTGTTGCCCCTGAGTGAATTACACTGGAAGAGGGCAGATAATTTAATGGGATAATCTTGGCAGGGCCAGCAGATTTCACACCTCATCTCTCACTAATAGAAAGGCAGTAGAAGGCTACAACATCCTCAGATGAAAAGGTTGTGTAAAAAGGCTCTGCTTAACAGTAACTGTCTGTCCATAAATAAGGTTCTATAGAGTCTTGATCCAAAAGCTGTTATTACATACTGATAAGCCAAGCCTCATAATGTTTGGCTTCCTTACATTTCCTTTTTTTTTCCTTCTCTCCATAGAACCGTAGATTTTTTTTTTTTAAGAGAGGGAAGGAGCCCAAAAGACCAACCAGCCCAAATTATTTATTTTTTCAAGTATTTCTATACAGAATGGACCTTCTTTAATAGCCATTTGAAGAGGTGGCACAGAGTAACAGAAATACAATATGATTTGAGCCTGATAGAAAACAGGGTTTGAATTGGGGCTTTGCTGCTCACTTGGGCAAAGTTACTTAAGCTTCTGAGCCTCTGTTTCCAATCTGTAAAATGGGGATAGCAATAATATCTGACTTACAGGGTTTTTGTGAGAAGTAAAGATTATCATGGACATAAAGCACCCAACAGCACTGTGGACCTAGTGAACAGGATGCATGTTAGCTACCATCATTATCAGGGGCTTGCTGGAGAAATCATGAAATTTGGCTTCAAGACAATGATCACTATGTTGTGAAATGGCAACCAAGGCTCAGAGAGCAGCAATTTTTACAATATTTTAAGACTATTGAGTGTTTTGTTTTACAGGGAACATATAAGCACTCTAGATCTGAGCAGTGCGTAGGCCAGTGCTGGGGATCAGGATGGGAGAAGATTCCACAGTGCAGCTTTGCAAAACCTTAAAACAAAGGTTTTTTTCAGAACAGTGAGGTCTTTGGGGAAAAGCAACCCCTCCCTGGTGCTTTGTGTAATTCCAGAATCCTACAACAAGGAATGTTACATTTCAGGGAACTCCATTTGTAATCTGACCGCTTTTAGCTCCAATATCCAAATAATCTTGCTGAGCACAACTTGAAAGAGAAGGATAATGGCCAGAGGAAAGAATCCTGAGGTGCTCTGTTGGCCATTTATAATTTTTAAGTACAAAAAAAAGTTCATGTTACCGAATGAGGGAAGAGTAATGAAGTGTGTGGGAAAGCGGTGATAAAAAAAACTTCTAAAGAGAAAGCAGAGTTTATGTTTTTTAATTTTTATTTTTCAATAGTAAAGCTTGTCATTCAATGCATTTCAACTAACATTTATTATATATGTATTATGTGCAAGATACAGTACTAGTGACCAGGAATAAAACATTATCCCTGCCCTCAAAGAGAGAGGAATGAGGAAAATTTTCCCTTTTTTTTAGCACCTACAGTGTGTCAAGTATTGTTCTTTATATTATATATATTAGGTTTATGTATCTCAGTACTCTTTGGTGGTTGGACTTATGATCCCATTTTACAGATAAGGAAATTGAGGCTCAGAGAGGTAAGTATCATGGCCAACCTCATGCAATTATTAAGTTGGGATTGGGATTTGGTTTTTTTTTTTTCCATTTATTTATTTATTTATTTAGAAAGAAAATTGGATTAGCTGTATTAATTTTGTACAAAACAATTTCAAAGCAAGGAAAATTATTAGTGATAAAGAGATGCATTACATAGTAATAAAGGATTCCATTCTACAGCATATACTTCTTAATATATATGTACCTAAAAACTGAGCATCAAGGCACCAGGGAAAAGAAATTGATAGA
>CAUYRT010031423.1:0-15232 GCA_963574885.1 Lepilemur ruficaudatus
GTGCTGTGGCGTCAGCCTGGCTCACAGCAACCTCAAACTCCTGGGCTCAAGCAATCCTTCTGCCTCAGCCTCCCGAGTAGCTGGGACTACAGGCATGCGCCACCATGCCCGGCTAATTTTTTCCATATACTTTTAGTTGGCCAATTAATTTCTTTCTATTTTTAGTAGAGATGGGGTCTTGCTTTTGCTCAGGCTGGTTTCGAACACCTGACCTTGAGCGATTGGCCCGCCTCGGCCTCCCAGAACATGTTTATTTTTAATGTGTTAATCAATTTTACAAAGGATATTTCACCAGAAAATTTGGATTCCTGACTCCTCTTGAAAAATCAGAATCCTTTGGCCTGAGGTTTCCATCCCCACAAGACATCCTACTGCTGAGTAGTGATGCATGCCTTTTGGTCCCCTACAGTCCCCACCCCTCACTCAAGTACAATAGCCATGCACCACACAACCATGTTTCAGAGAATGATGGACTGAATAGACTGCAGTGGTCCCACAAGATTATAATATCATATATTTACTGAACCTTTTCTATGCTTAGCTATGTTTAGATATACAAATACTTACTACTGTGTTACAATTACCTACAGCATTCAGTACAGTAACTTGCTGTACAGGTTGTAGCCTAGGATCAATAAGCTTTACCATATAGCCTAGGTGTGTTGTAGGCTGTACCATGCAGGTTTGTCTGAGTACACTCTATGATGTTAGTATAGCCATGAAATCACCTAGGGACATCTTTCCAGAATATATTCTCATCGTTAAGCAACACATGACTGTATATTTACACTGCTTGCATCATTTATTCTGCCTTTCTGATCTCTACAGGCATTCTATTTGCAACCCCTAAACAAAACCATGCAGTGTGGGTTACATAGAAAACACTTGACCTGGAAACCCAGGGCCTGGATAGTTGTGATCTTAATGTCTCTGGGTCTCAGTTTCCTCATCTGTTTAGTGAAGCTGAATAGACCTCTTCTGATGATCTTCTGTGATTGTTGTATTCTTAATCGAGATAATGCATGAAAAAACACTTTGAAGTGCTACAAGTATAAAAATGTGTTAATGATATCCATTTTCAAAAAATAGACATAACTAGTCTACTAAAACTTGAGTATCCTCTGTTGAGAATAGTATTGGCACTGTGGAAGGAATAAATGGAAAAAGGGAAACTATCCCTGGTCTGAAGCAGAAATATTCTATTTCATATGCAGTGTTGGTGTCATGGGAAGAGCCAAGTATCTAGTTAGAAGAGTTACACTAAAGTCCTAGAAGCTATGGACAGGTCATCATGCCTTCATGAATCCCATTTCATCATCTATAAAACCTAGAGGGCAGGATAAGGTAGCTCATGCCTGTAATCCTAGCACTCTGGGAGGCTGAGGCGGGAGAATCACTTGAGGCCAGGAGTTTGAGAATAGCCTGAGCAACAAGTGAGACCCCGTCTCTACTAAAAATACAAAAAAGTAGCCAGTTGTGGTGGTGCAAACCTGTAGTCCCAGCTACTTGGGAGTCTGAGGCAGGCAGGAGGATGGCTTGAGCCCAGGAGTTGGAGGTTGCAGTGAGCTATGATGACACCACTGCACTCTAGCCAGACGACAGAGTGAAACTGTTTCAAAAAAAAGCAAACAAACAAACAAACAAACCCTGGAAAACAAGACCTACCTTTCAACTCATAGCTGTGGTCAGGATCAAATGAAATACAGTATGTTTACAGTAATTAATAAACTGAAAAAATTATTGTAATATAAGCAATAATTAGTACTTAGTGATAAAATATGAGCACATAAAATAGACTAAAAATATTTACAAAGCCTAATATTAGCCTAAGAGTAGTTTTTAATTAAATGGGAGTGGGCTTTTCGGAAGAGAGAAATCTCGAGTAAGTCTCATTTCTGGCCATAATTCTGAGAATGGGCCTATTCTGCTTATTAAAATAAACTTGCTGTTTTTGTTTTATTTTTGATGCATACCTTTGTTGTGAGAGGAATTGGGTATTTTACATGTTTTTCAGATTATTTACTTCAGTGTATTACATTATATAAAGCTAAATTTAGAAAGTCTGCAAAAAATAACTTGTGATGATTTTGTGACTAAATATCTCAGGAGCTGGAAAGAATCTTTCAGATGACAGTGTACAGATCAGAAAACAGAAGTGGAGAGAAAGTGAATGAATTGTCCAAATTCTCAGAGCTGTGAAGTTACAGGTTCAGAACTCAAAATCAGGGTTTTTGACTCCAGGGTTCTTTCTGCTGCATCACATTGATGAGGGGGCAACTTCTGGCTAGAGGTGTTGAATTAAATCCCTGAATGTTTAGCTAATCAGATTGGGTTGGGAACTATTCTTACCTGGAAGAAAAGGGGAAGTGTTAAAATGATCGCTGCGAATTAGGATGTGAGTTTTGGTGGATACCTCATTTTGCATCCTTCCCTACCCTGCCCTTTAAGCCCAGCTGCTCCTTTATATTCTTGGACCAGTCTTAAACAGTCCTGGGACACCGGTAGGATTTCTTCTCATCCTTATCAGCACGTGAGAGGAGGACAGCTCCTGAGGAAAATGAAAACTTTCCAAAGGCAAATCCCCAAGCAGAGCAGGGAAAGAACTGGGCCACTGGAACAAAGTTTCCACGGGAGGCCAAGAAATCACGCCTCCACCTCCCAATTCCTCCAGCACCTGAGTGCGTGAACCTTCTCTCCTCCTTTCCCACGGCCCCAAGGGAGCTATCCTGACTGAGCCCTCGCTGTTAAGAGCTTTAGGGCCAGAACAAAGTGATTTTGCAGGTGTCTGGCGGTGGGCTGCCTCTTCAATTCGATTTCTGTGCCCTATATCAACCCCCCAGGCGCCCCCTCCCCTCTTTTCCTCTCGGTTCGGGAGGGGCAGAGTCAACCACGCGCGTCTGGGCTCATCACCGGCTTGGAATTCGGACTCGCTATCGCCGAGGAGGCTGCCCAGGAGAACCGCCCCGAGACCGTGCCTGTCCTCCCGCAGTTAGCCGGAGGCCGGAGTTCCTGTTGGCCTACGAAGACGGGTGCCTTTCGCGGGCCCATCGTGTCCTGCAGCCCGGTAGGGGGCTTCTGAGGCTCGGAGGCAGGCCGAATGCGGGCTTCACCAGACTCGGGCTGCCTGGCCTTCTCCTCCCGGGCCCCAGATGGCCGCGGTCTCCCCGCTTTCCCCGGCAGCTCCCCGCCGCCGCCCACGGTCACCCTTTAGCGGCTGCTGGATGACGGCGCCGTCAGCGGTTGGATTGGAGCTGGCGGCTCAGACGGGACACCGGCGGTGGGGAGGTGGCGGAGGGGGGTGCGGGAAAGGAGGAGGTCAGCGCTGGGCGGGCGCTCCGGGGTCCCAGTGCGGCCCCCTCCAGCAGCAGGAGCGGCACAGCAGCGTCCACAGCCGCCGCCGCAGCCACAGCGTCCACGGCAGCGCGAGCTGGGCGCTCGCTGCGCCGCGCGGCCGAGGGCAGAGGGGCGGCGGCGCTCGCCCCAGCCGAGCCGAGCCGAGCCGAGCGCGCAGCCCGGCCGCCGCCGCCACCTCGCAGATGCCATCACAGCAACAAAGAGCTCGCTGAGCGGAGAGCGGCGGCGAGAGCGCGCCTGGAAGCCACGGCGCCGGCTCCCAGGGCGGCGCGGCAGCCGGAGGAAGCGCGCGGGGGGTCTGGGGGAGGGCAGGGGGCAGAAGATGGCGAGGAAGAGAAAGCCCCCCAGCACCGAGGGTGAGTCCTGCTCCATCCTCACCTCGCCGCATGCCATCTGTCACCCGCCGTCCGTCCCGGCCTGTGCACATCCAAGCCCGGGCAAGTGGAAGGCTGCCTGTCGGGGAATAGTTTGCCTTCTCTGGGAGATGGGGAGAACCTCAGTCCTGCTTCGCCTCCCTTTGCCTGCGGGGACACTCTGACAGGAGTTTCTGTCCCTTTTGTAATCTAGGAAAACCTGGAGACTCTTTTCTCTCACCCATCCTTTTTCTGCTCCGCGAGCTTGAGTGTCTAACTGTTGCACCTTCTCGCCTCAGAGCAGTGGGCAGAGAAGCAACTCTTGGCTCCTAGCTACTCACCCTTCCTTTTCGGAATTCTCTCTCTCTCTCTCTCTCTCTCTCTCTCTCTCTCTCTCTCTCTCTCTCTCTCCCTCTCTCTCCAGTTTTTCATGGTCTCTTCTATTCTCTCCTCCCAATCCCTCGCTCCCTTCACCCCTTCATCCCTCGGGTGACAAGTTCTGTGTCCATTTTCCCAGCCTCCATCCTCAGAAGGAGAATGGAGCCGTCTGGCTCTTTCCCCCGCCCCGACCCGCCGATGGTCGAGGGGACTTGCTACTGGCCGAGTCCCCGCAGGCTACTGCCCCTTCCCAACCTGTGGAAGCGGGCAGTGACTCTGGCTGAGCCGTCCCCCTGTTGCTCCTTTAGAACCAGGGCTTTCAAAGTTGGAAAGTTCAGGGGGGAGAAGCGATGTAGGGAAGGACAAGGAAGAGCTTGCTGCTGGGGTGACTTGCATCGCGGCGAGGTCCGGGGCGGGACTCGGGAGGGAGCCTCCGGGCGATGTCTTGCTGGGGGCGGGGTGGGAGGTCGCCCACCGGACTCGCAGAGCGCGGCCCGCGGGGAGCAGGTGCACCCCGCCCGCGTCCGCAGGACTCGCAGAGGTCGCTGCTTGCCCGCTGCCTGGCTCTCGCCGGGGAACCAGCAGTGCCGAAGAGGTTGTCTGCAGCACTGCAGAGAGGTGGAAGTCGGCTCAACACCATGCGCGGTGAGGA
Organism: Lepilemur ruficaudatus; assembly: GCA_963574885.1. Taxonomy (NCBI): domain Eukaryota; kingdom Metazoa; phylum Chordata; class Mammalia; order Primates; family Lepilemuridae; genus Lepilemur; species Lepilemur ruficaudatus. The sequence goes on from CAUYRT010031423.1 coordinate 4,738, forward strand.
AGGTTGTGCGCGGGGGAACTGGGTGGCTAGGAGGAAGGGGTCGCATTTGAAGTTGGATTTCAACCCTATGGGCCCGATGTTTCGGGAGGCGGAGACTTATTGCGTCTTGGGGTTATATAAAAAAGGACAGCAACTCCGAGATGGGAGCTGGGGGGTAGAGGGTATTACTGAATGTATCGGTTTGGTGTACAGCAGCGCGCTAGGCTTTGGTGTGCTCCTTGCTTTTTTTCCCCGAGTCTTGCTTGCGGGAGCTTAGCTCCACTCTAAAGGTCACTAGGGGGACATAACTTTATCTTGGTGTTTCAGCTTGCTTTTGAATTGCTCCGGAGTACTCAAACCACTTATTGGAAACCGTTTAAAATCATAATCCTTAATTCTTCAGAAGATATCACTAAGCACCCGGGATTTCTTGTTGAAATTGTAACTCCGGAGTATTTCCTTAAAATATTATAGCTCCTGTAAAATAGGAGGGGCTTTAAACCTCCAATTCCCCTCCCCCCATGTATTAGTATTTGTGTATGGAGGTAGATGAGTGAAGAATGAATGAGATAATATATTGATCTACAAACAGTTTTCTCTCTTTACCGTATATATCAAAGAATTACTCTACACCCAGGGTTGACAAGGTACGTTAGCTACACTTTTGGTTTGCTCCTTTCTTATGGAACCATATGGCATGATGAGCGAAACAGGAGGATTGGTTTTCGGCACTGCTGATGTGGTTATCCATTGGCAGGAATACATTTCATACCCCACCCCCCAAACCTTGCAGATGGGAAATGGTCGATGAAGTGTGGAAAAAATTTTAGTCTTTTACAGTACATGGTAGCTGGAGACAATCTTACCCTTGAGATTAATAATCTTGGCAGAAGCACAAAAAGATACATATGAGACCAAATTAATGAGTAGTGAGCTAGTATAAGAGATTTAATGAAAATGACGCTTCCTTTTACTCTCCCCTCCCCTCAAAACACCAAGAAGTTTTTGTTTTGTAGGCCAAGGTGGAATCATGTGTGTTTTCTTAAATAAATTTAATGGTGAAATAATTGAAGAATAGCAGTTAATAGAATATTGTCATTGAAGTGTTAATAGTTCCTCTGGAAGAGTTAATAATCAAGCTTTCCTAGGACACGTGTTCTCAAGACATTTTATCATAGTTCTTTGAAAATAAGGTTTTCTCATGCTGCATGTTTTTCTTAAAGGGAAAGTTATATTATTTAGCTCGTACTGACTTGTGTTGATTTTTAAAAAAAACAAGTTCATTTAGTATTTCTTAGAATGAAAGATACCCCCTTTTTTCCCAATCCTTGGAATTTCACTTTAGCAAAGCAGGATGAATTGTAGTATTTGACAGATGACAGAAGCAACCCCAGGAAGCTGTAATCCATTGACTTGACTCAATTTTACCTTTTGAGAGGAGAGCTCTACAAAAGCATCTGACTGCAGGCTTACTAGACTGCTCTCAGACATCTGCTTCTAAGCTACAACCAACTAAACTGAGACTGCCTGGTAGAAAACAAAATTTCTAGGCTTTTTTGGCAGGGGGCAGGGTACTGGGACTTGGCTAGATAAAAAACTATAGGTTTAGCAATATTCCATGCTGTGTTGGTTATTCTCTTAGGAGAGCTGCTTCTCTGCTTAGCTACACTGCAAGAGGGGAGAGATCATTCGTTAGATCTTGTGACAGGCAAGTTGCTCATTGGCTTCTGAAGTCTTAGCAATAGAGACTACATATCTATAACAGCTAGAAATTGACCAAAGAGAAATGCAGTTTAACATTGACAGAAAATGAGATCTGTTGGCAGAATTTCTCAAGGGATACTAGCACTTATTTGCGACATCTCATCAAAAGGACAGTTTTTCAAAGAGGCAAATGGAGTCTTTATGAATCCAACATTTATAATGTTTTGCTGTGGTCTATGATCAATAAAAATCTTATTAATATAAGTTAGTTACATGGTTTATAGTGATATTGCCCCAACCCCCACCCAGGCTTTTCCAATGTTAGTACAGGGACTTCTTACTCAATTATTTAAGTTTAAAGATTAAGTTATGCTTGGATTCATCTATTCATTCATTCGTTCACCATATATTTATTGAACACTGAATATGTACCAGGTTCTGGGCCAAACACTAGGGATACAGTGATGAAGATGACAGACAATGAAAAGTACGTTAGAAAAGGGCCTGGAAGGAGCAGGTAAACAAATACATGAACTAGAGAATTTCACACAGCGATTGATACCATGAAGAAATAAAATAGGATGATGTATTAGAGAGTGATTATGAGGTTACTTTAGATTGTGTGAAGAGGTGGCATTTGTGCTAGGAAACAAGTGATGAAGAGTAATTTGCATGCCAAGAACTGAAACATAGTACTGCAGGCCGTAAGGCAGGAATGAGTTTGCAGCTCAGCATGTGCAAGGCCAGTTGGCTGGAGTGTAGTGTGTGAGGTAGAGACAGGTAGGAAGAGGCCAGATTTTTTTTTTTTAATTTCAAAATATTAAGGGGTACAAATGTTTTTGGTTATATGGATCACTTTTGTAATGCTTGAGTCATGGCTGTAAGTGTGGAGAGGCCAGATCTTTTTGGCCATAAAAAGGAGTGTAGATTTTAAGTGCAATGTGAAGCCATTGGATACTCGTTTGGGGCTACATTCCTATCCTGGAAGATGTTTTCAGGGAGAGTAGCTTTCCTACAACAGCTCCCTAGGCCAAGTAAGGTGACCCAATGGACTTCACTTTTTTAAAAGGTCCAGTTATACTAATAATGTATCCTCTCTTACTATTCACCAAAGTACTTACAGTATTTTTGGCTGAGAAGTTGATAGCATCTCTAGGAATCTCTGCTTAAAAAACAATTCTAGAGAGAATGAGGAATAATTCAGCATTTAGTACAGATGATCAAATTAGTCACCCACCTGGCCAGCCTCTCAAAGCAAGTAAGTCGTGGGAACATATTGTAATTGTAGAAAGGGGTGTTTGTGAAGGGTCTGGAACATGACTATACAGTAGGCGGAATGCAGAAGACAGCACGTGGGGCTCCTAGGTAACGGAAAGGGGTCCATGGAAGGAGGAAAAGATCGACGGGAAAAGGGAAACAAGGAAGCCTCTAAGACAACATAAGCCCATTCATTTTGCTACAAGAAACAGAAGGGTGATGTGAGAATGTTCCAAGAGAAACACTCTCATTCAAGCACAGAAAAAGTTCAAATCAGGGTACCTTTATACTTTTGACTGATCTTTTTCTAGTGAAGCATTTGTAACAATAAAAGCACATAGGCTTTTACAAATCTCTTTGATTTTATAATCATTATTAGGTTGTTCTTATGGATTAAAGACCTCGCAGATGAAAACAGCATGAAAATATTAACGATGATGTCATTTGTTGGAGGTAGGTGCTTGACAGCTAGTTAGCAGGGAAATTATGTTCGTGGGTGTCAGATCTTACTGTTGGAGAGGGGGCAAAGGGGTATGTTGGATGATTTTCTTCCCCCTAAGCATTTATCATTAGAAGGTGTCATGATATTTGGGAATATATAAACAATAATTGATTATTTTAATGCTATCCACTGCCTACTCCAACCTCCGAACTGTTTCTTTGTCAAAGATTTATAATGAAAATTATACGAAGAATTTTGGTAGCTTCAGGCCCTTGTTCATTCCCCTCCCCTCTTTCTTTATACTCCAAGTGGCTCTTATGAAGTTAGCAAGGCTGGTAGTACCTCAGGGATTATGTAATTAAGAATGAGGTCTGGCCCTTAGTGATACTGTAACATAATGCGTTTATGACATCAGCTTTTTTTTTCACAGTAGTGAGAATCAAGGCATGTTAAAAATTAGAAGGAATTCTCAGTGTTTATAGAGTTACTGAAGAGTAAGTGAGAGGTGAGTGATGCTGCCTAATATGAATAGTCTGTGTCTATAAGGAATTTTGTCAAGTTCATTGTTGTAAATGCATATTCTATACAAGTCAAGAAATATATACACACAAACACACACATATATGTATATGCGTGTATGTGTGTATATGTTGTGAAGTCTAAATATAAACTGGGAACTGAGCTCTTTCTTTCTACATGTATACATATATATACACATACACATACATAATAGACTTCTGTTCCCACTTTATTTTCAGACTTAATTCTTCATACATGTGAGCATAGTAATATCTTCTACATTTTACATATGAGAAAATCAAGATACAAAGACATTAGTTCCTTTCTTGAGGTCTGACAGTAAATTATGTACTGTAGGTAGAGGCGTAACCAAGCCTTATGAATCTTTTTCCTTTGTCTACATTCAGTATTTTAATATCTGTTCCCTTTTCTCAAGGTCTATCAAGCCTAACATAGAGAGGTAGATCATCAACTTTCTTACCCTGCTGAATCAAGAAGATGCTATATTATCTTATCCTTTCCCCAGAAGTGTCACAACTTTATTGTTTGTGATCCACCATTAAAATGAAAAATAGGTTGCTAACACTAAGTAGGCTAACAACTCACAGATGCTAAGATGATATTATATTGGAGGTTTTAGGGCTCTCTAGAGATGGAAAGGCAAGACAAGGGGAACAAATGTTCTCTCTTTTTGAAGTGGCATAAACAGGGAAAGATGCATCTGGGTTAACTTTGAGTGGATTGAAATTATTTTGCCTTCTCTATGGGAAGCCTTCAAGATGGCCCTCAAGGTTCCTTACCTACTGGTATTCACACTTTTTCCTATTCCCCTCCCAGACTGAATCTCAGCTGACCTGTGTGATCAGTAGAGTACAGCAGAAAACTAGGTCATACATAAAGGCCTCATGGCTTCTGCGTTGTTCTTGTGTGTCATTTGCTCTCTTGTGTTACTCATTTTGGGGATAATCAGCTACCATGTGGCAAAAACACACATCCCCCGGAGAGGCTCATGTGGGAAGGAACTGAAGCCTCCTGCTAATAGCCAACACCAACATGCTAGTCATGTGAGGGGCCTACGTTGGAAACACATCCTCCAGCCAAGTCCAGCCTTTAGATGTCTGTAGCTTCAGCCAACAACTGACTGAATTTCATGATTAACCCTGACCTAGAACTGTCCAACCAAGCTGCTTCTGGATTCCTGAATCATAGTAACTATGAGAGACAATAAATGCTTACTATTATCTTAAGCCACTAAATTTTGGGGTAATTTTTTACATAGCATTAGATAATGAATACACCTGTGGTTCATTATATTTGCACCTTTATCTTGGAAGGTAGAGAGCCCCTCATTACTATTTAGATATTAGAGGAGACATTGTGTGTGTGAAAGAATATTTTAAAAAACCCTGCATGATAATGGAATTAATTTGTTTATACAATTGCTCTAGGGTTTTCTCTGTACCCTGCTTGCCGTTTCCAGGATCCTGAGAAAAAGAGGAACACTGTAATTCATAATCTTTATTACCGGTCTCATCAGTGGCCTTGAATCTTAATCCTTATTCCTAATTAGTGAATGAGGCTAGAAACCGGAACTTCTCTTTTCCTGTTTCCCTTGAGTTCCTTGTAGCAACTTGTTTTCTCCTCTGCTTTTTTGGTACTCATTCCTAGCTCCTCAGGTTCACTTAGTTTAGAAGGTGCCTTCAAAATAGAAACATCACAAGACTAAACACCAGAGTAATAAAGAAAACACAAAAGTGCTAACATCCCCCAATAGCCCCAGACTTCACAGCCCCCCAAACTGAAAAGATAGAATGTTCTTTAAAACCTAAAATCTTTCATTTTCATCACAAAGAAATGATAAGTGGGTGAGGTAATGAATATGTTGAATAGCTTGATGTATACATGTATCGAAATATCATGTTGTACGCCATAAATTGTCTTTTTTAATAGACAATTTTTTTGTCTACTAAAACAGAAAAAAAGAACAAAACAAAAACCTAAACTATTGCAATAAAAACCTCTCCAACTGTATTTATCTACTCCTCTTTACCAAAGAAGCCCTTCCCCCTCACAGACCACCTATCCTCTGATATACGAACAGAAGACTAAGAAAGAAGATAAAGAAGAAAGGACAGAATGTAAACTATTAATAGTACAGCCTCTATGGGAAACAGTATGGAGATTCCTCAAAGAACTAGAAGTAAACCTGCCATTCAATCCAGCAATCCCACTACTGGATATCTACCCCAAAGAAAAGAAGTCATTTTTTAAAAAAGACACCTTCACTCGTATGTTTATCACAGTACAATTCACAACTGAAAAGATGTGGAACCAATGTAAGTGCCCATCAACTGATGAGTGGATAAAGAAAATGTGGTGTGCACACACACACACACACACAACATGGATACTACTCAGGCATAATAAGGAATGAAATAATGTCTTTTGCAGCAACTTGGATGAACTGGGGACCGTTATCCTAAATGAAGTATCTCAGGAAGGAAAGGAAAAACAAATACCACATGTTCTCATTTATAAGTGGGAGCTAAACGATGGGTATATGTAGTCATAAAGTGGGGTAGTGGACGTTGGAAACTAAGATGGTGGGAGGTGGGAGGGTGAGGGCTAAATATCTACCTGTCAGGTGCAATGTACACTATTCTGGTGATGAGTACACTGAAAGCCCTGACTTTAGCATTATACAATTCATTCATGTAACAAAAAACACTTATACTCCCTGAATCTATTGACATGAAAAGAAAAGAAAAAAAGAAAAAAGGAGAAGGCTGCCATCCCTTCTACTTCAGGGTGGGATATTAGTCTACTTTATTTCATTCATTCATTTGTTCCTCCGTTCATTCAACAGATATTAGTTGATCACTTACTCTGTGATACATCAGAGAACAAAATAATTGCTTCATGAAGTTTACATTCTATACAGAGAAGACAGATAATGAATAAAAAACATAAACAAATTGTTGATTTAAAAATTGAGAAGTGCGATGAAAGAAAGAAAAAAAAACTGAGCACGGTAGGAGGATTTGGAGTGATGGTGTTGGGATGATGGACAGGGCCAACTCTAAGTATTAACAGGGTGGTTAAGGTAGGACTAATTGAAAAGATAATTTTGAGGGAGGTGAGGTAGTTATCCATGGAAGGGGAAGAGCCTCTAGAAAGAGAGAAAAGCAAGGGCAAAGACCCTAAGGTAAGAGCATACCTGACATGTTTGATTAATGGAAAGGAGGCCAAGTGGAATTAGCAAGGAGGATAGAAATAGGGAAGAAGGTGAGATAGAGGAGAGAGGACCAAATCATATTAGGCCCTTTAGACCATTGTAAGGACTCTGGCTTTTACCCTGAGTGAAATGGGGCACCATTGCAGGTTTTGAACAGAGGAGTAATATGATCTGAATTACATTTTAAAAGAATTGCTGTGGCCACAATATGTAGGGATAAGGAGAAGCTGGAAGACAAGTATGGAATCTTTTGCAATAATTCAGTTGAGATTTCCTTCTTTTTTATGGCTAAATAATATTTCATTGTGTGTGTAGAGGAATAGATGAATGAATAAAGAAAATCTGGTGTGTGTACATACATGTGCATATATATGTATATATATATGTATATGTTGTTTCCATATTTTGTGTATTGTGAATAATGATGCCTTGAACATGAGAGTGCAGATATCTCTTCTAGATACTGATTTCATTTCCTTTGGATATTTACTCAGAAGTGGGATTGCTGGATCATATGATAGTTCTATTTTTAATTTTTTGATTTTTTCTGTACTGTTTTCCATAATGGCTGTACCAATTTACATTCCTACTGACAGTATATACAGGGGTTCCCTTTTCTATACACCCTCTTCAATGTTTCTTTCTTGTCTTTTTGATAATAGCCATCCTGACAGGTATGAGGTGATATCTCATTGTGATTTTTATTTGCATTTCTCTGATGGTTAGTGATAGCTATACCTATTGAGTATTTGTATGTCTTATTTGGAAAAAATGTCCATTCAGGTCCTTTGCCCATTTTTTAATTGGGTTATTTACTTTTTTTTGCTATTGAGCTACAACAACATGTATGAGCCTGGAGGACATTCTACTAAGTGAACTTAACTAGGTGCAAGAAGACAAATATTGGTCTCATTTAAATGTGTAATCTAAAAATGTAGAAGCAGAGAGTAGAACAGTGCCAGAGGCTGAGGGCCTCAAGAAAATGAGATGTTGGTCAAAGGGTACAAACTTTTAATTATTAAACAAGTTCTGGGGATCTGATATGCAGCATAGATGGTGATGGATATGTTATTGAATTTGGTTGTGATAATCATTGTACAATGCATACATATGCCAAATCATCATGTTGTACATTTTGAATATATACAACCTTTGTTTGTCAATTAAATATTTTAAAATATAAATTTTAAAAATAAATAAAATAATTGTTTACAAAAAATTCAGTGAGAGATGATAGCGGCATTTATCAGGATAGTAGCAGTGGAGGACATGAGATGTGGGAAGATACTGAATATGTTTTGAAGGTGGGACTAATACGTGAAGCATGAAGAAATGTGAAGTGTGAGAGAAAGAAAGGAATCATAGATGATGCCACAATTTTTGGCCTGAACAAGTAAGAGAAGATGGAGCTGCCATCAACTGATATTAGAAGACTATAATTGGGACAGATTTAGGGGGAAGGATCAGGAGTTTAGTTTTGGACACATTTGGGTTTGAATATTTATGTGATTATCCAAGTGGAGATGACAAGTAGGAAGTTGGAGTGTGGAGAGAGGCCTGGACTGATGATGTGAATTTGGAAGTTATCACCACTTAGGTGGTATTTAAGATGATAGAGTGGATGACTCCCTGGGAATTGAGTGCAGGTTGAGAGAAACGAGCCTAGGGCTATTCCATTACTAAGAGGTTGATGAGAAGGGGAGGAACCAGTAAAGGAAATTGAGAAGGAGCAACTGCTAAGTAAGGGGGAAATCAAGAGAGTGTGGGGTCCTGGACCCACGGAAGAAAATGTATGAAGCCGGAGAATAATCAGCTGTGTCAAATGTTGCTGATAGTTCGGGTAAGATCAGGGCTGACACTGACCACTGGATTTATTAATTTGAAGGTCACCGAAGACCTTGACAAAGGAAATTTAGGTGTAGTGGTGGCAATGATGCTTTGAATGGGTTAGGTTAAGAGATAATGGGGAGGAGAAAAATTAAAGTTAATATAGTCAATTCTTTTGAGGGGTTTTGCTGTAAGAGATTAAAGAAATGATGCTGCGGCTGGGGATGGGAGTTGCAGAGTTGAAAAAAGATTTGCTCTTCTTTAAGATGGAAGAAATAATAACAGGTTTTTTTCTTGTTTGTTACGGTTTGCTTTTTGTGGTGGTTTTTAACCCCTCTTTCACTATTTTAAATTTTGGTTGCTTTTCATGACAATTTCCTAAGGAGATAGGGATGAATTTGTGTAGAATGCTATTATATCACTTAGTTCTAGGGATGTTTCTCTTTTATCTTATCTTACGCCTTTAAATACATTATCTTTAAGAAACATTAAATGCAGTATTAAAAGAGGTGTAGAAATGGACTTCCTGATAAAATATTAATAGTTAATAAAATATACCACAGTAGGAGAAAGTTGCCAAGAGAAAAGTTTGCCAGTCCTCTTTCACTGGCTGTAGCAGTCCATTCTCTCAGCTGAAAAGCTCTTAAGAAACTAAAGAAAAATTTAAAAATATTTTGTGTAGGGACAAGCCTAGTGGTTCTCAACCAGGGACAATTTTGTGGTGTCTAGAGACATTTTTGATTGTCATGACTGGGGTGGTACTAGTGGCATCTAGTGGGTAGAGTCCAGGGATGCTGTTCTCATTCTATAATGCACCATACAGCCTCCCACAACAAAGGATTATCTGGTTCAAATTGTCACTTGTGCCAAGATTGAGAAACTCTGGGCCAGCCTCATCCTTTTTGCATTATTCCTGAGGGAAGAGAGGAAGCTGCTTCTGAAAAAAGGATCCTGAGAGTGAGCTTCATCTATCCCATTGTTCTATGTTGAGATGAGGCACAGCTTTTTAATAAATGATTAGGGTTCAAAATAAAGATATTTCTTTTTTTTTTTTTTCTTGTCTTTGCTTTCTCTTTGCCTGTCTTTCCTTCTCTGGATTCCCATAGTGTATAATGGTTTTATAACCTTCAGTAGTTTTCAGTTAGGGCCCATGACATTAGAGGAACATTAAAGTCATGGGGAAAAATGCCTTGTTCAATCAAGGAACCACAATTTCCCATTGCTGATTCCTATTCTGCATCTGTCTGATAACTCTGTAAAAGAAAGGATCAAGAATAGGGTGACTTGTTAAGCTCCGATTCTTCCATAGCTCTTTAATGTGAAAGGAGGGGCAGCCTCTGGGCATCTTTTCTGAAGCTTTTTTGGCCATTAGGATTTTAGAGGAGAGCTGAACGCTTAATAACTCTACCTTCTATGTGTGCTTTATCTGATAAGGAAGGCTCTGAGGAAACTCACGACTGGTCCTAAGTGCTTGTTGAACGAAAATGTTCTTGTAGAATCAAAATTTTAAAACCCAGTTTTAAAAGAAGCAA
>CAUYRT010031425.1:0-16230 GCA_963574885.1 Lepilemur ruficaudatus
GGTCTCGCTCTTGCTCAGGCTGGTTTCAAACTCCTGACCTTGAGCGATCTGCTCGCCTCGGCCTCCCAGAGTGCTAGGATTACAGGCGCGAGCCACTGTGCCTGGCCATCAGCTGCTTCTTCAAGTCAACAGTTATCAGCCTCGGCACTCATCGTTTTTGCTAGGTTAGCAGATGCTATTGTCCAGGTGGCACAAACGAGCCAGGAAAGGTACAGCCTCTGAGTCCACTTGAAAGGTAAAAACATGCTTAGCCTCTCCACTAATGGTGGAATACCCCTGAGTCTAGGAATTTTGGTGTAATTTACTACAATATACCTACCAGACGAGGTGCAACAGTTAGCATCCAGTAATACATAAAGATAATGGATTTTTAGGGCAGTTTTATGAGGGACAAATCCTTGGTCTTTGGAAGTGTGATATGAGGCATACACAAATTGGGGGACAACACAGTTCAACAGCCAGTCCCCTCCTGATCTCTAAACAGGCTTTTCATGTCAAGTCATCAGTGCTGTTCAGGACAATATGGCTTGTCTTTTAAGTAGAGATTGCCTGTTTTTCTGTTTATTTCTTTAACTGTTTTTGAGAATGAATGAGCCTTTTCACTATTCATTTAAATAACTATTCTGAAACATCACTGTTTCCTCTAGATGCGTTTTCAGTTTATTCCATAAGCTCTGTTAAAGATGATGCAAATTCAGGAAGTTATTTCATTCCTCTCCATTATTCTGAGCAAAAGAGTAGGCTGGGTGTGGAGACTCTGAATGGACCAATCCACCGGCAGAGCTCTCTGAAAACAGCAACAGTCTATAGAAAAAGATAAACAGTAATATTGCTCTTATTTTTTGTGTTTTTTCAATAAGGAAAATGAAGTGTTCCCAAAAATATATTTTACCTAAAAAGTTTATGTAGAAAAAAATCTTTTTAATTAAATCGTAATGGTAAGAATCAAAAAGAAAAAGAAAATTCTAGTTGTGGTTTCTTAAATCTTCTCCATAGGTCACCTTATCAAAAATACTTTGTAAACGTGACCATCTTTCCCCAGAGACTTTTCTGCGTGCAGTGCTTGAAGATACACCCACGTAAACAGAACCTCACCAGAGAGCGATCAACAGAGTGTTAAAACCATGTTCAGTGGTTGACAAATTAAGGCTGCAGTGATTTAAAATGGCTTCCAGGCAGTTTTCAGATGTCTGTGTTGCATTGCAGTATGTATCTTAAGTTTCCCACTTGTCACTCAATTCAATCAACAGTCCAACAAAAACAGTTAAAAGTATCTATTGATTTCCAGGCACCATTCTAAAATGAGTTACCAAGAGTCTGCTATCTAAGAGCATGTGAGGAGCTGATATCTCTGTGCTCCCCACAGCCCCCTCTAGAGCAACCCAGTGATGGCTAAGTACATTTCACGGCCTGGCGACAACGCCATGGGAACTTCTTTGAGCTCCAACGTGTCCCACAACAGATAGGTTTCAACCAAGATGGGCCTAACATTTTGACGTCTTCTTTAAACAGCTGTGTTTAAATTCAGAGAGCATGGCATTCACTTTTAGGCCCACATTCGCTTAGACACCTATAGAACTAGTTCATAATAGCAAAGTCAGTGCAACCTTAAGAAAAAGTATAGTCCTATCTTCTTGTCTAAAATATGTAAAAACAGTGACTCGGTTGCCTAAGGAGTGGGTTGCCTAAGGACAGCTAGAGAAAGACATCCCTCAAATCTCCTAACAGATCTCCAGGCAACTCCTTTGATAGTGAATTCAGAGACAATCCCCAGACACCATTACAATTACTAAGGTGAGACCCAAACTAGCTCATCAGCAGGACACTTCAGAATTTCTTACCCACCGAGGGCGTGCTGTCATTAGGACGCATTTATCTGAAGAAAAGTTCTGATAATAGACACCTCATTATTCTGCAACAGAAGCACTCATTAAATATTGAGTATAATCTAATAGGATCCTTTGCTGCTGCTGTTGATAAAGGTTTTAGAGCAGAGGTTGAAAACTGACAATCACAGGTTGGATTCAGTCCTAGATGCATTGGTTTGGCAAACTGTAAGTTAGATATTTTTAATTAACATTTTTAATTTGAGGAATTTTAAACAATAATCAGAATTTTTCTCATTAAAAAAATTATATAGACTGTGAATTCTGCAAGGAAAAAAAAATCATATCTGTCAATATAGGTACTATATAGTTCCACAATCACTAAAGCTGAGCTGCTCTGCCTCAGACACGTGTTCTTTGCTTTTCCTCTTCTTATTATCTCTTGTTACATACAGCTTCTCCCATTTCTGTTACTTGTACCTGCCTGGTTTGCCTGGTTCCTAAGACATCTGAATTTGCAATATGTGGGCTAGAGTGCAGTGATGTCATCATAACTTACTGCAACCTTAAACTCCTGGGCTCAAGTGATCCTCCTGCCTCAGCCTCCCAAGTACCTGGGACTACAGGTGCACGCCACCATACCGGCTAATTTTTTGTAGAGATGGGGTCTTACTCTTGCTCAGACTGGTCTTGAACTCCTGGGCTCAAGCAATCCTCCTGCCTTGGCCTCCCAAAGTGCTAGGATTACAGGCATGAGCCACCATGCCCAGCCTGCAATATATGTTTTAGTGTCTTAGTTGATAATCTTTCCCCATGCTTTATTTATTTATTTATTTATTTAGAGACAGAGTCTCACTCTGCTGCCTGGGCTAGAGTGCGTCAGCCTGTCTCACAGCAACCTCAAACTCCTGGGCTCAAGTGATCCTCCTGCCTCAGCCTCCCGAGTAGCTGGAACTGGGACTACAGGCATGCGCCACCATGCCCAGCTAATTTTTTCTATATATTTTAGTTGGCCAATTAATTTCTTGCTATTTTTAGTGGAGACGGGGTCTCACTCTTGCTCAGGCTGGTTTCGAACTCCTGACCTTGAGTGATCTTCCCACCTCAGCCTCCCAGAGTGCTAGGATTACAGGCGCATGCTTTAAAAGATATAAAATATTCAAAGGCATTTACAGGATGAAAATGTTTGAGGAAAGTAAAACATTAATGGTATACCAGAAATAGTAACTCATTCTGGATTGTTATAAACATATATCATTTTAAAAGTAAATCATTCACAAGCTAAGGACTACTATCAGTAATATAGCCAACTCTAGATTACCTAGGATAGTGGGTGGAGGTGATTCGTTTTTAAAAAGTCAAACATAGTATAGAATGATTTAACATTAACTTATTTCATTAAATATTTACAATTCTACTTTTTTTTACCCAAAAATGTCTAAAAGAATGCAAAAAAAAAATCTATGCTTAGGAGCACTGAATATCACATAAAATGCTAACTAAAAATATATGGCCAAAAGTTTCTGCTTTTTAGTATTCTGTATTACAACAGTATCCAAGTTAGTAAAAGACACAGTTCAGGACCAGTGATCTTCCTCTTCCTTCCCCTGTTTTAGAGTCAAAGACCTAAATAAATGGATAGGTAGACTGTGTTTATATATTGAAAAACTCTATACTTTTAAGATTAAAAATCAGATCTCTCTAAGCTAATCTATACATCCAATGCAATTCCAGTCAAAATCTCAGAAGGATTTTTTTTATAGAAAGAAAAAATCTGATTCTGAAATTTTTGGTGAAAGGTAAAAGATTTAAAATAGACAAAAAATTCATTTTAAAAAGAGGAAAAAGAGGACTTGTACAACTTGATTTAAAGACTTCTTACAATAATCAAGAACGTGTGGTACTGGCAAAACGATAGGGACATAAATTATTGGAACAGAAATAGATCCACACATATGTGGTCAATAAATTTTCAACAAAGATGCAAAGACAAGTCAATGGAAAAAGGGTAGTCTTCTGAAAAAATTGTGTTGTAGTCCTAAAACTCATATGGAACAAAAAAAGAGCCCAAACAACCTAAGCAATACTGAGCAAAAAGAATAAAGCTGGGGACATCATACTACCTGGCTTCAAAATATATTAATATTACAAGCCAGAAGTAACCAACACAGCGTGGTATTGGTATTAAAACAGACACATAGACCCATGGAACAAAATAAAGAGCCCAGAAATAAGTCCATGAATTAACAGCCAACTGATGTTTGACAAAGGCACCAAGAATGTACATTGGGGAAAGGACAGTCTCTTCAATAGATGGTGCTGGCCAGGTGTGGTGGTGCATGCTTGTAATCCTAGCACTCTGGGAGGTCAACGCAGGAGGATTGCTTGAGCTCAGGAGTTGGAGACCAGCCTGAGCCAGCGCGAGACCCAGTCTCTAAATAAATAAACAGTGCTGAGAAAATTGGATATCCACATGCAGAAGATTGAAACTAAATGTCTATCTCTCACCAAAAACAAAAATCAACTCAAGATGGATTAAAGGCTTAAAAGTAAGAGACCTGAAACTATAAAACTACTAGAAGAAAACATAGTGGAAACACTTCAGGACATTGATCTAGGCAAAGATTTCATGGCTAAGACCTCAAAAGCATAGGCAACAATAACAAAAATGCTTAATTCACAATCACCAAAACTGGAAACAGCTCAAATATTCTTCCACTGACGAATGGATAAACTAGCATAGAATAGAATACCACTCAGCAATGGAAAGGAGCAAAGTACTGTTCACACAACAGCATGGATGAATCTCAAATGCAATATTCTAGGTGAAAGAGGTCAGACTTAAATGGCTACATACCGCATCTATCATATGTATGATTCCACTTGATGTAACACCCTGTAAAAGGCAAAATTAAAGGAACAGAAAACTGATACTGTTTGCCAGTGGTTGGTGGTAGACAGTGGTTGACTCCAAGGCAGCAATAGAACATTCTGGGAAACTATGGCACTTTATCTCGATTGTGCTGGTGGTAAAACACCTGTGCAGTTGGTCCTTCATATCTGCGGTCTCCACATCAGTGGATTCAACCAACTGAGGATAAAAAATATTGGAAGAAAAAAAACGGATGGTTGCATTTGTATTGAACATGTACTGACTTTTTTCCTTGTCACTATTCTTTAAACAATACCATATAACAACTATTTATATAGCATTTACATTGTATCAGGTTT
This sequence comes from Lepilemur ruficaudatus, assembly GCA_963574885.1. Taxonomy (NCBI): domain Eukaryota; kingdom Metazoa; phylum Chordata; class Mammalia; order Primates; family Lepilemuridae; genus Lepilemur; species Lepilemur ruficaudatus. The sequence continues at coordinate 5,058 of CAUYRT010031425.1, forward strand.
TATAAGTAATCCAGAGATGATTTGAAGTATACAGGAAGATGTGTGTGGGTTATATGCAAATACTACCCCATTTTATATAAGGGACTTGAGCATCTATAGATTTTGTTATCCGCAGGGGTCCTGGAACCAACCCCCATGGATACCAAGGGACAACTGTATACATTTGTCAAAGCTCATAGAATTGTACACTAAAAAGGGTATATTTTACTTACGTAACTTACACCTCAATTTAAAAAAAACAGTTAAAAAAAAGATCTAAGAAAGTTTCTAAATTATCAGAATTTTTGAACTCAGCTGATAGACCTTGAATAAATGATGAATGCTTCATTTCATGATGTTTCCCTATAACTGTGCCTATAGCCCTGGACTGAAGTAAATTGTGACACAACCCAGTCCAATGGAACTAGATCTCTCTGAAATATTCTAGCAATTGCAAGGGCTCTGGTACGCCTTTTATCCAGATGGCTCTCTGCCTTCCTAATCTGGCAACAGCCTCGTAACTAAAACAAATTGTGGAAATTAACAGCTGCGCCACTGATTTTGAGGCCATGCCAGGGGTATTCCCCAGCAGGTGCGAGTTTAAATATAGGCGACAGGGACTGCTCTATTGCCAGCGTGCAGTGGGATCCCACTGGGCCAGGTGACATCTATGTTTCTATCACAAAGGCATAAGGAAAAGGCTTTCTCTTTCCCAGGCCATCACTTCTGTTTCTTTTATAATAGTTGAAAGTAAAGAAATTTCTTGGCATTTCATATGTAAATTTGTGTGGAACTACTCTATTCATCTGTCCCTGTTATTTTTAAATTCCTCATGTTTTATTTCAATCCCAAATCCCCATAACATAAATATGGCCTTTTTATTATTAAATAATTTGCTAATTTCCTAGTCTTGTGGGTAGCACACAAAAGAAAAATTCTTTGGTTGGTTTGCTCACCTTCCACAGAACAGCCCCAGCTTCCCTCATGGAGGAGCTGTTGACAAAACCCATGCTTTCCATACTGCTTGGTGAAATGCTTAGAAAATTTAAAGTAAAATTTGAAGATGCTTCTCTACTTAAATCGTGATTGTATTTTTTACAGTCTTAGCCCAGGTCTACTGTTATTCGATGGGTACGCCCTACAATTTTCAATCTGATATTAACTTGAAAATAGAAAGTCCATCTGAATTCAACCAACTACACGGTCAATTCTGGCACTGAGGAGTCACACTGTCCTGAAAATTGCCAGGTTAAATAGACTTTTCAGGTTCCCTTAGTGATGCAATAGTCTTTTTCAGACTCAGAATTGAAGACTGAAGAATAGCCATGGCACATGGACCTTGCATTTATATAGCATTTTACAGTTTAAAAATGAGGCTTTATTATTTAGTGACTTAGGATGGGTGACTTACTATAGGATGAAATGAAAAAAGCAGCATACAAGATTATATATGAATCTTCTGGTTTAAAAAAAGAAAAACTATTAGTGGTTATCTCTAGATAGTGAAATAATGTATTGCTTTTATTTTGTTCTTTATGCTTTTTGTATCTTAAAAATTTTTACAGTGAATATGCACTATTTTACAAATTAAACTATTTATAAATGCCTTAACATATTTCAGTAAGTATTCACATGTTCTGTAAGTGTGAATATCCTCATTGTACAAGTGAAAAACTGCTTGGATAGTAGGGGTAGTGACTTACCCCAAGGTTTTACTCTATTTATCACTTTTGCCAACTTTTCAATGAATGCCCCCGGCCAGCCCACACTGATATGCCAGGGAAATGGAATGGAATTACGAAAAAAGGCTGGAGGAAGAGGAGAAGTGGGAGAGTATATATGTTTTATTCATGATTTTGACAAATTGTAACTGAGTCAGTAATAAGTACCCATCACAACCTTTTCAGAAGATCAGCTGAGTGAGGCATAAACCGTCCTACGGATCAGAATGCTCCCAGTAGTTTGATTTTGGTGATAACAACTCCAACCAATTGCTGGGACGTTAACGGAAAGCAAAAAGAATACACGTCACTGGCTGCGAGCTTACCGACAGCAGCCTGCTGTGATTCATTATTCTGGCAAACATATTAGAGATAGGAATGTTTTACTTAGAAGTTTTGTACAGTTTAGCAATATTCAGAGGCTGTGTTTCACAGGATTTCACCAGGGCTACATCACGTAAGTTTTGCAAATGTATCCAAATCAATAATGAATGATGCCATGAATTTAAGCATATATTACTAGAATAAGAAACTTCCTTTTTGTTGTTGTTAGGTTAAACCTAGGAGCTACAACTGGAAAAATATCAACCTCAGGATTTTTATTAAGTTGATTTGCCTATTAATATATCATATTCCACTAATTGCAAAGCATTTCTTAATACAAATGACTATTCTGAAAGCAAATTATGAAATTATTTTCCACTATACTCCGCATGGATTAGGAAAAAAATGTTGTGAACTAGCTACTGGCTTTGAAGAGAGACAGTTTTTTTTTTTCCATTCTCTTTGTCTCTTTCTGAGAAAAGTATTGTTCTATTAAGACTACACAATGACGTCATCGCTTTGATCACCACGAAGTTTGGTAAGTGCGTTAACGTGTTCTGACTAGAATTTCCTGTATCAAATTTTTATGACACTGTGTGTGTGCATGTGTGTGTGTTGAGGGCCTGTTATGTCAGTTTCATGTGAATCTTACTTTTTTTTACATTGCTGACCATAAATAAAATATTAATACAAAAAAAAAGGACTATCAGACCATTTAGTTAAAGCTGCCCAACATTACAATCTTCAGTCAGGAATCACATCATGAGGGTCCGCATAAGGCACCATGACACTAATGCAAGCTGCCTGGTGCTACTCTGTGGCCATGTTATTAGCATACTTATACATATGGCAATTGCCTTTTCTTATTATAAAAATAATCCATGCGTATAAGAAAGTCAAACAAAGGAGAACATAAAGCAGAAGTTTAAAATCCCACTCTGCAATTACACTTACCGTTGGTAATAGCTTTATGTCCATTTTATCTAGCAAACCTTTTTGAGAGTACAGCGACAAACTTAGTTAACGCTGGAATTCTTACTGCAGCCTCTGCAACTGACTGAGCCAGTGACCTTGAACATGTGGGGAACAAGACGTTTTTCTGTCAGAGTAATTCATTCATTCATTCAACAAAGATTTATTGAGGACCCTGTGGGGAGCATTACGAATCTCTCCCCAAACTGTCTACTGTTGCTGAAATTTGATCCTTAGATACTCCTTTGGGAGCATATACGTAATTTTCCCCTAAAAAAACCAAACTTATTTATAATAACAGCATTTATTTGATAATTACTACTTATCTGGCAGTAGATTAAACACTTTCCATGTGGTATTTTATTTAACATTCACATTGATGCCATGTGGTAGGGACCATTATTATGCCCATGTTATAGGTGAGGAAGTAGGACCCTAAGAGGTGGAGAGACTTGCTCAAACCAAGGTCCCTCAGCTAGCAAATCCAGGATACACCCCACGCCAAAGCCTGCCCTGTCCGCTCAGAGCCACACTGCCGCGCGGTGGGAATTTCCAGAGGGAGAGAATGAGGTCTGGTCCTCAGCACATGCTGCTGTGAGTGAGCTGCTTACGGGGTACACAGTGAGGGTCCCGGGTGAGAGGCAGCCAAGGGGCCGTGGCAGTGCGCTCAGCTGGCAAAGTGCGATGGCGCTGGGCCCCGCACTAGAAAGAAGGAGACTAAACAGGAGGGAGAACATAGAGGTAAGAAAGAACTCAAAAATACTTAGCTTATTTCACAGTTTTACTTAGGGGCAAGCTGAACAATTTGTTGGCCTCTGCATCTTTTCTTTTTTTCTTCTAAAATTCGTGCTCTGTGTGGCATGATATTCTCCCGACCTTATGCACAATCACAGATTGCTGAGCAGTCAAACTAGTAGTGTTCTAGGATAATAGAAATAATTCCATCAATCACATTCTTTTCCCTAATTTTTCTTTTGAAGTACTATATTTTAGAGTACAATAGAAATCAACCATTTTGGAATATATATTTTGCATACACCAATAATATTTTTTCATAATAGCTTAGGCCAGATTATATAGCTATCTAAAGAAAGCAATTTAAAAAAGATAAATATGGGCCAGGCGCAGTGGCTCACGCCTGTAATCCCAGCACTCTGGGAGGCCGAGGCAGGTGGATTGCTCAAGGTCAGGAGTTTGAGACCAGCCTGAACAAGAGCAAGACCCCGTCTCTACTAAAAAAATAGAAAGAAATTAGTTGGACAACTAAAAATATATAGAAAAAAATTAGCCGGGCATGGTGGCTCATGCCTGTGGTCCCAGGTACTCGGGAGGCTGAGGCAGGAGGATTGCTTGAGCCCAGGAGTCTGAGGTTGCTGTGAGCTAGGCTGACGCCTTGGCACTCTAGCCTGGGCAACAGAGTGAGACTCTGTCTCAAAAAAAAGAGATAAATACGAAAAGTATTTCTGTTATATAAATGAAGACAAAGTCTAGATCTATTCTTTTCAATGTAGTAGCCATTAGCAACAGGTGGCTACTTACATTTAAATTAATTAACAGTAGATCGAATTAAAATTGCAGTTCCTCAGTCACATTAGCCACATTTCAAGTGCTCAGTAGCCATATGTGACTGGTCACTACCTAATTGGACAGCACAGATAGAGAACATTTCCATCAACTTAGAAATTTCTACTGAGCAGCACCGGTCTAGATATAAACCCACAGAATAAGACATCATTTAAGTGGATAATTAACCTGATAAAGGAGAGAAATAATAAAAGGAGACAATTTAAGAATAGAAAGAGGGGGCTGGGCATGGTGGCTCACGCCTGTAATCCTAGCACTCTGGGAGGCCGAGGCGGGTGGATCGCTTGAGGTCAGGAGTTCGAAACCATTTGTATTGCTGATTTCAGCTAATTTTCAACTTCAGTATGTGTAACATCTATAATGACCAATAATATATTCTGTGAACTAAAATAAAATCTTAAGGCTCACCCTCCCACCGGCTGACTGAATTGACCCCCTCATGGCCAAAGAAATATCCTAAAACTAAATTGCCTGCCAGGAGGAAGGAGGTCAGAGCAAGAGCGAGACCCCGTCTCTACTAAAAGTAGAAAGAAATTAATTGGCCAACTAAAAATATGTAGACAAAATTAGCCGGGCATGGTGGCGCATGCCTGTGGTCCCAGCTACTCTGGAGGCTGAGGCAGAAGGATTGCTTGAGCCCAGAAGTTTGAGGTTGCTGTGAGCGAGGCTGACACCACGGCACTCTAGCCCGGGCAACAGAGCGAGACTCTGTCTCAAAAAAAAAAAAAAAAAGAGTAGGAAGAGTGATTTAACAGTCTGTATTTATTGGGGAAGAAGAATTTAAGAAACGCTAAATAGGTGAGAGACAGTCACTAAGTAATATTATTAAATTGTTATTAAGAGAAAACTGATTTGTAGTTGTGAATCGTCAATGAAAAAAAGCCCAATTCTGTAAAATAATTTTAAAGAGATTTACTCTGAGCCAAATTTGAGGACCATGACCTGGAGCCACGGCCAAGAGGCCTTCAGCAAGTGGACTCACTGTGGCTGGGTTACAGTTTGGTTTTATACATTTCAGGGAGACAGCAGTTACAGGTGAAGTCATAAATCAGTACGTGGAAGGCATAAATCGGCTTGGCCCAAAAAGGTGGGCCATCTCCAGGGCGGGGGGCTTACAGGTTACAAATTCTTTGACTTGTAATTGGTTAAAGACATGAAGCTTTGTCTAGAGACTTGGAATGTTTTAACACAGGAGCTGTTATCAGAGATGAGCCACCAGATGTATATTTGTTGTGTAAATTGAGGACCTGCAGGTTTGTCTTGAATACCCTGAGGCCTTCTAATGGGTTACAAAGGATGTCCCCAAGGAGGAAGGGGGCATGATGAGGCATGTCTGACCCTCTTCCTCCTGGCAGGCAATTTAGTTTTAGGATATTTCTTTGGCCATGAGGTGGTCCATTCAGTCAGCCGGTGGGAGGGTGAGCCTTAAGATTTTATTTTAGTTCACAGAATATATTATTGGTCATTATAGATGTTACACATACTGAAGTTGAAAATTAGCTGAAATCAGCAATACAAATGAAAATAAAGTTTCAAACTCCAGAAATCATCCCCGTACATTAAGGAGACAAGGAAGACCAGGTTGATATTTAAAAGATGAAATGCAAAAACTGAGAATCAGGAGAAGAAAGCTCCCATAAAAGATTGTATGAAAGAACTAGATGAATTAAAACAATCCCAGCGATGTGGTAAGGACACAGAGACACGAAAGAAGGAAATCTGCCACGCAGACGCGGCGGAGATGAGTGAGGCTACATTTGGCACGTGAGGCTTCCAGTGAAGTGTGCTGCTGGTGACTGGGTTCGTTGGCTATATTATGAATCCTGCAAATATATCATGAAAAGAAAGTTGTAGAGTGTGAAATTTGTCTTCATTTTTGCAAAATCACTATAAGAAGATATCTCAGATGAATAAAACACTGTTTCTGCCATCCAGGAACTTAAAATGCAGAGGGAGACACGATCTCTTTTGTCGGGAGACTGTCCCCGAGCCGCGCGCATCCCAGCAGGCGCGGCCGCTCCTTGGCGCACAGCACGTCATGTCCCCAGAGCCGTTCTACCTCCATTTATGCAGAAGTACAAAATGCTTTTATTCCAGCTATCACTACCACCGTGCCGTGAGTTACTTCCGTATTATTACCAAGATTTATGAACATTCGTGGATGCTCATAGACAAGGCTAGTGCCAGAAATCACGCCAGGTGGAAGAAGGTTCGTTATCTATGAAATCATTAAGTTTAAAGTGGAAATGGAGGAACTTCTCTGCTGTTAATGTATTTCACCAATGAGAATGCTGAGGCTCAAAGAGTTTCAGTTGCCCCAGGTCGAGCAATTAGCAAGCACTGAAGCCAGGGTGAAGCCCTGGGCTTGTCTCTAACTATGTCCACCAGCTGTGTCACGAGGCAGGCTGGACGAAGGAAGCAGTGTTGTCCAGTGGAGAGACCAGAATTTTGACACCCGTTTCAAGCTGGGGTCCCCCAGGAGCAGAGCCTGAGAAAAGGATGTGAGTGTTAGTCATGTATCTGGAAAGTGATCCCAGAAAGCACCAGCAGAGCAGTGCGGGACGTGAGGCAGAAGAGAAGGCAGTCCACACAGGTGTGTCAATGAGGTGACTTCTGTGAGGACGGGGTGTGGTCCATGGGGACCTCGGGGAACGGTGGGTAGCACAAGCCAGAGTTGTCCACCCAAAAGAGGAAACTGAGAAGCTCCAAGTCCCTCCGTTATTGGATGAGGGCTACTCTCAAGGCCCCTGGCAGAGTCTCAGGTGCTGGAAGTCAGAAGCCTTTGACACAGAAAGGCCGGTGTGAGAACGGTGAGTGCCGGGAGAATGTGGGCAGGGCGTGGCCAGCGTCTCCACAGCCTCGAGCAGGCAAAGATGAGAAGCTTGAATTATGACTCTGCTGCTACATGCTTTATGACTTTGGGAAAAGATCCCATCAACACGTACCAGTTGCATTTGGCGTTTATAATTGGTATGTCTCTTAATTTAGAATGGTTCTCCATCTCCCTTTTTTCACCATAAAATTGACTTTTGGCAGAAATCAGAGCAATTGTCTTATAGGCGGTCCCAATTCATATTTTGGTCTGCTTGTTTCTTCTTCATGTTATATTTTGGCGTGATTTTCTGTTCTCCACATTCTCTGCAAACTGGTTGTCAGATGTAAACACTTGATTAGATTCAGGCTGTAGTCCCAGCTACTCGGGAGGCTGAGGCAGAAGGATCGCTTGAGCCCAGGAGTTTGAGGTTGCTGTGAGCTAGGCTGACACCATGGCACTCTAGCCCCGGCAACAGAGTGAGACTCTGTCTCAAAAAAAAAGAAAAGAAAAGAACTGATGAGGGAGAATTGCTTTCTGGTATGAGTTATAAAGGAGAACAAAAATACAAAGTAAATAGCACAAATAGTGGCATGAATTGGGACGGCTGTGATGAGGACAGATTATGGAAGTATCTAGGTATCATAGTAAGTAGCTGGGATTTTATTCTACAGACGATGGGAAGCCATCAAAGGTGGAACTCTGTTTTGCTTTAAGAATCCCAGGACTTGTGTTTTAGGAATACTGTATACAGGTAACAGAGGTCTTTTGTTTGCCCTTCAAGTTCGATCCTCTCTCACCTCTCCCCACCTTGTTCTCTGCTCCAAGAAGCTTCTCTGTCTGGACCACATCAACAGGCTTTTTTGGTTCTCTGGCTTCTGTGTGGTTTTGACCAGAAGGGAGCCCAGGCTGTATCGGAGAGGAGAGTGAGGCCAGCGCACTTCCCCACCTCCTACGCTGCAGGGTCACTTGAAGAAGGCTCTGTCTCTCCACCTAAGAAGACAGTTCTTCTGAAGGTGTGTTCTCCATGGCATTGCTCCTGTTAGTAGCCTGGGGGACTCCAAAATCATAGCGTGGGTCTTCCTTATACCCTTCCTTATACCCTTCCTTATACCTTATACCCATGCCTTTGTGCACAGTTCTTTTATTAACCTCTCCCATGTTATCTTCATTTGCATTGCCGTTCATTTCCTGCTGCATTTATTAACAGAACCAAAAATAACTTCAGAGAACAGACACTCAAAATAAGATTCTGAGATTGATTTGCTTATTTATTTTAGAATCTTAGAGGAATGAAAGTTTGGATTATCCTACTGGGAGATAATCCCTGTTCAACTACAGTACTGGCAAAGGGAAAGGGGAACACAGAAATAGAATATATGGTAGGAAAAGGAGCTCTGGGCCGGCCACGGTGGCTCACACCTGTAATCCTAGCACTCTGGGAGGCCGAGGCGGGTTGATCACTTGAGGTAAGGAGTTTGAGACCAGCCTGAGCAAGAACAAGACCCCATCTGTACTAAAAATAGAAAAAATTAGTGGTGGCTCATGCCTGCAGTCCCAGCTGCTCAGGAGGCTGAAGCAGGAGGATTGCTGGAGCCCAGGAGTTTGAGGTTGCTGTGAGCTAGGCTGATGCCACAGCACTCTGGCCCGGGCAACAGAGTGAGACTCTGTCTCAAAAAAAAAAAAAAAAAAAAGAAAGAAAAGAAAAGAACCAAGAGCTCTGATCACCAAATTATGCTCTGCGTCCAGTTACAGATATGGGGATAATATCAGCTATTGTTTGTGTTATTTCTTTTTCCTTTTTTCCCTGCTACCTTACATGAAGAACCTCAGCGATCATTAATGACTTTGTTTCAGGAATGGTTATGACTGAATTGATGCCACCCCATCATGCCTCAGTAGCTGACGGGACTTCATGTGTCCCTTGTGATGGAGAGACAAGTGGATGCTGAGGGACCAAAGGAATGGTGGTGCCAGACGTCTTGTCTGCCCTCTCTGGAGGACAGGACACTGCCCCAGGACACTGTTCTCTGTGGATGAGGTCAGTGGGCTCCTTCCCGCCTGGACTGCAGCTGGGCCCCACAGAGTCCCGGCAGGAGATCTGGGAGAGGGACGAGGACGACGCAGGCACTTGCTCCCCCACTCGCATCCTGGAGGTGGCCTCTGGCTGGCTGCATCCCAAGACCTGTCACAGGTCCTGTCACAAACGTCTCTCCACAAGACCTTCTCTTTTCAGGTTCTTGTGACAACTCTCTCACTCACCACTTCATGCCTAAGGATGGTAACAGCCCAACTGTTCCTTTTTGTTTCCCTCACCTGAGCACGCTTTTATAAACAGCCCCTTTACTAAGCCCTCCTTAACTTACCCTACTTTAAATGTGCCATATTTTTCCTACTGGGCCTTGACTGATGGCATAACTCTAGAATTCATGTGAAGGATGGACTGGAGAACACAGGAAATTAGAAGAAAGGGGACTGGCTCAGGGTCCTTCCCTTTCAACAGGTATTCACCGAGCACCTGCCTTGTCTTGCCCCAGGCAGCATCTCCAGCAGCAAGGAAGAGAGACAAAGTCCTTGCCCTCAATTGTCTCCATTGTGGGAGACAAATAATAAACAAGTAAACAAGTGAGGTAACTTCAGATTGCAACTGGAGCCATTAAGGAAATATATAGCATGATGAGATGGAGAGTAGAGGAACTGAACCCAGTTCAGGTAGGTTGTTCACAGAAGGCCCAAGTGAGGAAATGACAGAAAAGACACTGAGAAGGTGCAATCAACAGTACTGATTATTGATTAAATGTGGAAAATAACGAAGAAAAAGGAATCAAAGATAATCCCAAGATCTCTGTCCTTGTAACTAGGAGAAAATAGCACCACCTATATTTACAGCAGATGTGGAATAGGTCTATACTCTCTGGCAAGGGTTGCAAACTACAAATATGTCCTGTTTCCTCCTTTTGTAAATAAAATGTTATTGAGATACAGCCACAGTCATTTACTTACATATCGCCTGTGGTTGCCGTCACTCTACAACAGCAGAATTGTGTAGTTTCAACAGATGATATGCCAGCAAAGTTGAAAATATATACTGTCTGGCCCTTTACAGAAAAGTTTACTGACCCCTTCTCTATGGCATCTTGACATAGCATCATAATTTATAAGGAACTGAGGGATAGTCCATTTCTCTAAGAATTTTCTGGTAGCTAGAGTTAGTTTGCTTAGCTAACCTTTCATGCCTGTGAGTGGGTTGGAGGAAAACTCACACTCAGGCTTAATCAATAAATGGGGAGTGGGGTGATTCCATTTCCCCACCCCTCAAGTAAACTGGCCCAAGAACTCTATTGAAACAACCACAGTTAATAATAGTGTATTGTATATTTCAAAACTGCTAAAATAATAGATATTTAACGCTCCCCTCACAGAAAAATAAGTTGGTTAGGTGAATGAATGTTAATTAGCTTGATTGAAATCTTTCTATAACATATACATAGATCAGAACATCATTGTACCCTATAATATACACAATCATTGCCAATTAAAAATAAATAATTAATGGCCGGGCGCGGTGGCTCACGCCTGTAATCCTAGCACTCTGGGAGGCCGAGGCGGGTGGATCGTTCAAGTTCAGGAGTTCGAAACTAGCCTGAGCAAGAGCGAGACCCCGTCTCTACTATAAATAGAAAGAAATTAATTGGACAACTAAAAATATATAGAAAAAATTAGCCGGGCATGGTGGCGCGTGCCTGTAGTCCCAGCTACTCGGGAGGCTGAGGCAGAAGGA
>CAUYRT010031426.1:0-21687 GCA_963574885.1 Lepilemur ruficaudatus
AAAAGGACAATACTTGTTTTTCTCTTTGCTTTAGCAGATAGATCTGCATTTAATTGGCCTAATCGTTTCTAACAATGTGAGATAATGGATAGATAAAGAGAGGGCAGTCTTGTGTAGCACCACACAGAATAGCAATTGCACCTGCCTTACCAACCTGCCTAATTTCCTGTTGGGTCATGTTTTAATGTAAGTTACAGCTGCAAGACTTGTACTGAATTAATTTTAATGTGCTTTGGAATTATATTTTGGGAAATTCTGCAATATATTGATTTTAAATACTGAAATAATTTGAGGGACTGTTAATAGGTCACTCTGCCAGTTTCTGCATAATTCCTTATCTTTGCACGATTCTTTGTTCTTTAGTATGGTTCATTTGAACCAGAACTGCATAAGCCTTTCCTTTAAGCTTTAATATAATTTTTCCTTGATTTTAGCCCATATTCCTTCTGTCCACATTTCTCTTTGCTCCTATTCTCCTTGTCAAATTCATTCACTTTCATGATTTAAAAACTCACCTATATAAAATGACATATATATATATGTTTGTGTGTATATATATATATATCTCCTGACTTTTCAACCTGAATATACAACTACCTTCTGTATATGTCTAGTTACATGACTAGGGTCATTTAAGTAGGTATCAAATTCAACATGTCCAAAATTGAGCTCATCTCTACCCAATCTGTCACAAACTTCTGTCATTATACTCCCTTTAATATACTCCTATCCAAGCAACAACTAAGCCAGAAACTCAATACTCATCCCAGATACCTCTCTAACATGTATTAGGTAAAATCCAGGACTATCCTTGAAAATATTTCGAAATCCTGCCCACATGCTATCTCCCCCCACTTCCTTCCATTTCAGACATTCATACTCTTGGATCTGAACAGTGCTTAGTGGTGTCACATCTTTTCATTCTAACCCTTGTTTGATGAGTTCTCTACTTTCCAGACTGAGTGATCATTTTTTATTGGCCAAGGGATCTGTCCAATTATTTCCCCACTATTACAAACTTCAAATCCTTTGTCCTCTCCTCCATCCCTACAGCATAGCATCCACTGCTCTGCTGCATTTAAAAAAACAGTCTATGATCTGGGCCTACCTAAACACATGAGATACTCCACTGGGTGTGTGCACTAGAAATGCCACATTATGTGTAATCCCACACTGAACGTGCACGCCAGAAATGCCACGCTGCATGTGATCCTCACTAATCCAGTAAATGACCTGATGCTTTTGCTCTCGCTGTCACACCTACTACTTCTCTTTCTGTATCTACTTGTTAAACCCACGAGACAGAGCTGAAGCATTCTTTTCTCAAAGGTTTCTCTTTCCCCCAAAATGGACATAGTGTTTCTCCATGGAACATCCACAACACTCTGGAGAAAAAGTAACAGTAATTTTATAATAAAAATAAAACAAAAGCAATAGTAATTTTATAACAATAGTAATACATTATTAATAATTTTGAAATCCAAACTGCCAGACTGTGACAACTACCATAATGACTCTACCCACCACCATTTATGGAACAGATAACACATTTTAAGTGCTTTGCAACCATTTTCTTATTTAATATTTAATACGGCTTAACAAGAGAGGGATTGCTCCTGCTTGATGAGGCAAAGTGAGAATAAGTAACTTGCCTTAAACTAAGGATTGGCAAACTACAGCTTGTAGACCTAATGTGCCACACAGCCTGTTTCTATACAGACTATGATTTTTACACTTAAATTTTTTTTTTTTTTAGTTTTTAAAGGGTAAACAGACATACAAAGAGTATGTGACAGAGACCATATGTAGTTCATAAGTCCTAAAATATTTACTATCTGGATCCTACTTTAGAACACAAAGCCTGTAAGAAATTACGCTGGGCTTTGAAGGCAAGTCATTTTGACTACAAAGTTAGGCACTTGACACAATATTTATCTTTGCTATTATTATGTAAGCATTGTGTGGATATTCCACCTTTCTCATTGTCTATAGGGTAAGTTCCTAGAATCCAGCAACCAAAAAATTTATTAAACTCCAATTTCACATTCCGTGATTTACCAGCACATTATTTTTCCTGCTAGTCTTATGACCTTTAGGTTGCGATTATTCCCCGTGGCCAGTGTATGGCATTTTGGCATATCAGCAGCTGTAAAGCCTGCACAATGTCAATTTAAATTTAACACAATCAGAGATTAGTTTGAGGGAGAAGGGTCTTATTCTGAAATAACTTTACTTCTCACGTAGTCTGTCTATATATAAGGCCATCCTTGTGTTTTTGCTTTCCTGTTGGGATTTGCTTTACTTGATTGTTTAATGTAAATGTAATTAGGTTTCCTTGAATTTGTCCCACTGCACATTGATGTCTCTTTCTCTCTCAACCTTGATTGCCAATTAGCTGGTGTATAAATACCTTCCAGGTGAAATAGGCTGCCATTTGTAGAGAGTTACAGATCACCTAGATGGCACAGCTAATGTTGCTTACATGAGAGACAATCATTCACGTTCTAGAACATTAATGTCCATTTGTATTGAGACCAGTCCCTTTCACCTTCTTTTCTTTATAAGTATTTAAAGTAATTAAATTCTGTGAAGTTATTATGTTAAGCTAATGAGTTATATATAGGGTTCCTTATGAGCTTGCCAAGGTGAAAACGGCTGCAGGATCCAGTAACATCAGTCATTAGGGAATGAGGTCCACTTTACCCGTGTAAACCAGAACACTCACATCTACTTGCTATTGTTAGCCAGCGTGTGCCTTCCTACTCAGCTCGCCACAAGATTGATTATCTCAGAGGCCTCTTATCTGCTTGAATTCTCCATTAAAGAAGAACTGTGATTCAACAACAAAGCAAACAAAACAAAAATAAACGGTACTTTATGGGAGAGGACCATTATCACAAGTGCGATGGAGGTAAAACACACAACATAAAAGAGAATTAAACGGTAAGTTTGGAAAAGTGATAGATATTCTCCTTTCTCTTTCTTTTTCTTCCTCCCATTCTCTCTTTCCCTCCCTCCCCCGTTTGCATCTAAGGCCTTCTCTTCTTACCATGCAGCTGATCACGATAGTCATGGATTTTTTTAAAGGTCATTTGGTCCTATGTTAGGTCATTACTCACTGTATAATTTTCAAATATTGAGACAGTTGTTAGCTAGGATTACATGAAATTTTAGTAGGTCTGCATATTGCATTCACAAATTCTCAAGCAACCACCTATTGCCACATAGATTCAAAGGAAGACATAAAAGGAGTCAATTCATTCCGTTAATTACTATAGAGCGATGTTTCTCAATCTTTTTCTTCTGTCACATGCCTCAAAAATTTTTTTTTCCTAATGACATCCCCGTTACACTTATTACTATGAATATAGTGTATGTCTATTTATGTAGTGTATGTGTAACTGTGCTTTGTACATAAAACACGTAGAACTTGTTTTACCGTAAAGAATCAATTTTTGGCCTCTTGGGCATGATAGCAGCCTCATTGAAAATGAATGCTGTAGCCACAAAACCAGACTGAGTAGAGTCATTGTTACCTAAATGTTTTCTGTCATACTAGGATGCCTTTTTCCTGGCTCTTTGGCTAGAGGTAACAGGCTTTCCTTGCGGCTTATTCTTTTGTCTCCATTCATTGGCATTTCTGGGTGGCCAGCTTCTTCAGTTACAAGTCTGAGATATATGGAATAAAAAGGAAACCAATCAATTTACCACTGTACCATTCCTTGAGTCCTGGGATTTCTTTTCTTCCTACCTTTCAGAGTGTTCTTATGTTTATTTGACATGTAATTTCCAGAGATTTTAGTTTTACTTAGCAGGAGAAATAGGAAAACAGTATGTACACTACATTGGTGCTGTATTTTTGTTTTTTTAATTCTAGCAATTCTATAGTGCAAAACCAATCAAAGCTGTCCATCCTAGACCTCATCTCCTAAGTAAGAAGCAACTATGGGCACATATAACTACACTGCCTAGAAAAGCACAGGGAAATAAACAGAAGAGGATGAATAACAAAAAGTCATTTTACCATTTTTGTCCAAATATATATCTTCTCCCTCTTTCCAGGCCTCCCTTTAGGGGTGACGGTTGAGGTAGAGAAACATTGAAAGTTTTACTTGGAATAAAATCAATGGAAGTATCAGCAATATTGGTCAATCAGTGATGTAGCTCTCCCCATTGAAGGAGAAAATCAGCAAAATATATTTTTAAAGTTCTGTTAAATATTTGTGCTTCCACTTTCAACTTCTCTGAAAACCTAGGAAAAAGGATATGAATGTTCAGATTTTTTCAAGGCTTTTTATGAACACATTTTTTGCCCTCAAATCCTCTGAAACCTACTAAGACAGATTATCGAGTTTACTCAAAAACAAATGCTCTCTGTAGGGTCCCTCCCATCAGAATTAGGACAGAATTATGCTGTCCAATACAGTTCTGCAGAGGTATGCAAAGTGCATCAGTGAAGAGCATGTGTCTTGATAATAAAGTGCCCAAACTGTACAACTCCTCAAATTTACCTGCACCCTACAAAACTTCAGTATGTCACATTCCCCATCAACACAATAAATCCACTCAGTTCCCACCTGTAAATTCAATCTAAAACTAAATTAATTGTCCTCCTTTTTCCCCAGAGATAAACTTAGAAACAAAATATTGACAAAGCATCCTATCTCCCTCATTGTTTCCTGATTAGATTTAGTTCCACTTAGAGGGATCTCACTAGGATCACAGAGGGATGTGAAATGCTCTCCAGGGCTGCTCTCTTCAGCAACTAATGTGTGTCTTTAAAAAGTACTCCAGTTTTCTAAAGTTTCTGAGTAATAATAGGAGACCTCCAAGCACCCAGCTCTTAAATATCATTTCCATAACCAAATTCATGCTTCTAAAATCCAATCCTATAGAAACTAGAAATAAACTAATATTATCAGATTAGAGTAGAGACTAGTGTTATTGGGACAAAATAACAGACAGAGAAAAATAAGAAAAGAAAAAAAAAAAGTGTTTGTTTTTAGTTTGACCAGCAATAAACTAAACCATGTTGGTTTGGCCAAAGGTCAGTACCTGTGAATGTAGTGCTCAATTGAGAGAAATCTATCAAAATATAAATTTGACACTATGCTTCCAAAATTCTATGGGGAAAAATAGACCAATCAACCTGTCTATTCTCTCTAAGAGAATATGCCAAACACACTTCTCTTTTATTTTGAAATTAAAATGGCTTTGTTGTCCATCCCCTAAATTTTTATGATCACTTCATTCCTTTCAACGTCTGTACCAAAAATTTTAAACCTCCATTTCTTTTCAAAACTTCCAATTGACCCCTATGTTTCTTGTATCTCGATGATGAATAATGAGCCTTGGCTGGAGAGACAACATCCCATCTCTATGCATATGGGGATCCTCATACTAATTACAGGCTATTCTCCAAGCAAAGGTCATGATATTAAATGTCCCCCAATCCCTGTTCTCTGTTTTTGTCTTGGTGTTTTTCCACCCCTAGAAATATTCCAAGGCTCTGTGCTGTCAGGTTTCTAGCTTAGTGGTTCCTATTTCTACTTTCTACTCTGGAATTCCTTCCGTTAGGAGATCCTGCCTGATTGACTCCTTGTTCCCCTAGATGTTCCTGTCAGAAAATCCTTACCGAAAGATGACCAGGTGGGATCTGCTAGTAGTACTAGAGGTTGCATCCTTGGGGAGCTATTAAGAAACACCACATCATGTGCTCTGAGATCTTTTCCCAAACTCCATCTTTTGCCAGATTTTGAATTCCTGAGGTTATAAAACCTTTCTGCTCCTCATTTTTCTGGGTCTCATTTCCATTTCTCTGTAATGCCCCTCAGTTCTTTTCAAACAAATTCAAATCAATCTCATTTCTTTTCTACCATATGTAGCTATTCACTTTGTTCAATTTAATTGTATTCCTCTTTTCCTTCCTAGTTCTCATAAATTTTTTTTGAATTTCAGCATGAGAACCCACTTTAGCTCAATCCTATTCCTCTGAGTTTCAGAAGTCCAAAGCCTAGTGAACTCTTGTGATAACATATCTAATTGGGAAGCCTTTCTTACCTTCTCATTGCACTTTTTTCTATGCTTCTTATCAAGAGTGTTCTCAAATTCCTAAAAGTCTTTGTTATATCTGCCTTAGCTTTGGATTGCCTCATGTCCATGAAGAATTCTTCCCTAAACAGTCCAAGTAGAGAAAACACCTCCTACCCTCTGTTACCACCTCAGCCCTGACACCACACAGGGAAGAAAGTGGTCTTCTTCCTTTTCATTTTTCTGTTTACAAACCCACTAAAGTTGAAACAATATTCTTAATTCCCAAAATTCACAAGTGTTATAAAGATGCAGTCCTTTGGCAATCTCTCATTCTTATGTACAATGCAGGGTAAAAAAGAAAAGGGAATTCATGCCAAGGGCCAAAACACTCAACACATTAGCACTCTCTTTGCACTGATAGACACCCACTCAGGCTCCAGAAATGAACGCTGTACCCTTGCCTGAGGCACTGACCCAGGGAGAGCTACACCCCCAATATTTGAATTTGGTTTAGGAAAATTTGTTGTCCAACCAGCAGTTTGTGGTTCCTATGGAGTATCCCCTGGCCACATAAATAAACTAGACTAAATTGAAAAGACAATATAAACCTACAGGCAGTGACCAGCAAGACTTCATCCAAAAAGCTAGAATTTAGAGTAAGAAATACAGTCCTTTGGAAAATGGAAAATAAGAGCAAAGCAAGCCTTAGATTGGAATGTAAAGACATTGCTAATTGATAGAAGATTGATTACAGAGAATAAGATGGGGAATTTTGTTTCATACTCATTATACTAAGTGTGAACTCATCAATAGGGCCAAAGTCAAATTTTCACAGCTTGCTTGAAAAGTCAGAGCCATGCTACCTTAGCGTGGGTTACCCCCAAAATAAGAGGCTAAAACAAAGACATGCATGCAGTTGCTTTAATTAAAAAGAGTTCCAGGAAACATAAATGTAGGACATGTGAGAGTAAGAGAAGGAGAAAAATCCAATATAAAATACACTTTTTATTGTCCAAGTAGGGGCCAAAGGCAATTGGGACCTGAGTCCCACTGGACCCTTTTGAAGAATATACTGTGAGCCCCTCAGAATTGTTTTTTTCAAGAATAGACCAGTATAAGTATTTTCTACCTTGGATCCATCTCTATTGTTTGAAGATTTTTCCCCTACCTTGGCCATCAACTTCAAGATCCCCACATTCAATGTTTGCATGTTTGTTTGATAAGTAACTCTAATTTCTGTACACTGGAGAAGCCCAGGGAGAGAAAGTGAGCCAAGAAAATGTCAGCAGGAGTGAGCAGAGAGTTGGAAGTCCACATAGATGTGTCTACTGAGCTCTGGCTGAAATCAGAGCCAGCCTAAAAGAATGTGAGCCTGGCACCAGAAGAATCTTATACCTACATAATTATGAAACATGGCAAAATTAAATAGAAAATTCCACAGCATTGGCTTAGGGTTCCTTAAATGCCTGTTGGCAAATATCATTTCTGTATATAGAAGCATGGAGAGAAAGGTTACATGGCCTATGCAAAGGGGAGAAGAAGGAAGCAGCCTTTGTCAATATATGGTCATGTTATGAAGCCTGTTAAGATGTCTGAAGCTCCACAACTGCCCTCATTTTATAAAGAACTTATTTTATACCTATATTTCTCTATCTGTCACATCATTGTTTTAAATGGTGTAAAAGAATAAATGACATTGAGAACCACTAGCTTGGCACATAAAATACATTGAGAGAGAGAATTTGTTTTAGAGGTAGATGAAATAGTAATATTCATGTAATTCATCTTACACGATGTGATAGGCTAACAAATGCAAACAGAGAGAAAGAAAGAAAGAGATTAGCTTAAGATCCCTCAATAATTTGGTGCCAGGCTGCCAAGCTGGTGTTTAGGGAACCATGCTATGCTCCCCATTTCTTCTGGATTAAGAAATCTTAGAATGAAAGTGTGTATGAGTGTGTGTGTATGTGTGTGTATCTCCCAGGCCTCTGACTGACTCTGAAAAAAGTATTTGCTGGAAAACCACTTAATACTTTGCATATTTTGCATTTGTGTAGTGGAAATGACACAAGCTTTTGGAATCAACATACCTAAATGAACAGTATACAAGTTCAAAGGAACACTGGTAAGAATTTAGGAGAGGGATATCCAGCAATCTAATGTCATTTTGTATGTTTTATTTTAATGCTTCTTTTTGGAACATCATTATAGTCTTTCAGAGATTCAAATTGTTCTCTCCCATTTTTAATAATAATAATAATATGTTGCTAAAATTGTCAGAGCCTGGCCATACCGGCTGTTCCCTAGCTGATGCTTTGTTCTTTTAGTACTGCCCCCAAACATCTTGCAATGATTCCTGCTTCTGACATCACTAGGATATTCTAAGTCCATTCTGATGTTCCCAATGCAGGGACATGAAGTCGTTTACTCTCCATGGAGAGACGTGTGTCAGAAATCAGTACCCAAGGCCCAGGGAACCCACCAGAGCTACTGGTGAGCAGAGGTGATACTGCTGCTGTTGAGTTGCTTTAGGGACAGAACTAGAAAAAAATACACATTTCCTTTTGAGTAGTATAATTTTACTTTCTACATTTCTATCATTTTTAATCTTTCTAATTCAAGTTATTGTACCTTAACTTTCTTATAATCGGAGCTTTGGGTAACCGCTAAGATGCTCCACTATTCTGACAAGACAATAAGTAAATATAAGTTTTGCCTATCAAGCACGTAAAATCCGTTTTACTTATGGATTCCTCTGTGATCTTCACAACTAAAAATTGAGTTCTCCTTCTGTGATGTGACTATGATTTCTCTTCAATTATAATGAAAATTATTTCACTGTACTAACATAATTTTGTGAGTGATAATAACATAAGCGAGTAGGAAAGTATGCAGTTTTTGCCTTAGAAAGGTAATTTGAAGACGTATGCAACTTAAAACCAACTAAGATAGGAAATGAGATATAAATGAGGGAGCTAATTGCCAACATCCTAATTAAAAACCAACTTTGTTTGCAATTTTAATGTATTTCTTTGACTTCAAAGATGAAATAAATTCCAAAAAGGGAGAGCCGCTGAAAGAAGGAGCACCCACATATATTTCAGAAAATTCCTTGTTTTGAACAATTAAGAACAAATGCAAAAAAGATTTCAAAGTTAATGAGAATTGTTTAAATGCTATTTAATTTGGAGCCAGCTCCTTACAGATACCTTCTTTAATTTTTCTTTGCTTATCTTTTATTACTAGGAAGATTTGCATGAAAATAGAATCTTTGCTGCTTGAGGCTTTTGTTTTATTATAAAGACCTGATAAAAATAAAAGTTATAACAGGTACAACATTATCTGATCTACCACATAAAGCAATGCTGTTTAAAAATAGTACAATAGGAGATGAAATTATCTTTTTTTACTTGAAACAAGTCACCTTGTTTTACCTTGCCTGGCAACCTCATCTGATAAATCCCTATTGTGTGCAATACACTGCTTTGTTTGTTTGGGATAACACTGCGTCTGTTTCCCCAGGGTGGGATACTTGCAGCTCATTATTTCAATTAAATTATTTACACTCAGATTTTGCAGTGGGAAGGAAAGAATTAGTGATGAATAAGTAAAAGTATGATTTATTTGAGATTAGAATGACATAAATCATATACAAATAAAACTACTTATATTTATCTTATATTTCATTATCTTTTGTAAGGCACAGGTTTGAAATACAAATGTCCTGTATGCATTTTTTTAACATCAACATATTTCTAATTTGATTATTTTTTTTTTCTGAATTTCGTTGAAACATATGCTGGATGCAGGAGTGGATCCAGGTAGTGTATGACCTGAAGCTTATTAAATATTTATCTTTCTGTGTGTGAAGGAGGAATCTGTTTTAAGAAAAAAAATACAAGTATATGAATACAGTATTAGGTGCCTTAAAGCTTATTTATTTGGAAGGAAGAAAACAGAAACAAATGTATAAAAACATGACAAATACCGCCAAATTCACCAAATCCAGAAAGAAGATAATTTTCCCTCTATAATATTTTTCCTACATTTTTGTCTGCTTATTCTATAATCATCTGTTCATGTGACACTCCTCTAAGAAATGAGTAAATAAAATTTCTTCATCAATTGCCTTGATTTCCTACCTGGAGACTTTTTAAATTTTAATAATCTATGATTGTTGTCTTAAATTATTGTTCATTTTTTACATGGAGTGTGGGTTAGGTAGGAAAAGCCAGAGTGGAAAGACATAGCAGTCTTAGTAAATTACAGTTTAAATATCTTATTTTGGAATGACCCTCTGAACAGATTTTAGGTTCTCCAACAACGACCCCAGAATTGGCTCATGTGAGTGAGGAGCCTTTAGGCTTAAGCTTCATTTGTTTCAGTGTAAATCTTGTTTTGTTTGCTTTTGTCTCTGAGATATTTGAAGATCATGGATATCATAAAGGTGAAGCAATATTTTCATTCAAACTTGGGTGTGGTAAGTTGCCTTAAATGCAGCTTTAGCCATAAACATGCAGACACACACATACAAAAATTATCAGGCTATCTAGTGTTACAAGACTTCTGACTGTTAGAGTACTGGATAGTAGTCCTTAATTGAACTTCCATTGTAACTCTATAAACTGAGTATAAAAATATCTCTGTCCCCATTCCTCTATTCTCTGTGTGTTTATGTGTGCGCACACACACATGTACACACATGTGTGCATGCACGCTCTTGACTGAGCCCATGCTGATTCTAACAAGATGGTGTACCAGGGGAATCAAATATGATAGATTTTTCAGATAGAGGATAAAATCCTAATAGCATCACATGCTGACAAGTATATTTTATGTACTCTTAATACATTAGTTTGTGGTTCCAGACAACAGACAATAAGGAAAAGGGTCAATTGCACCTCAGCCAAATTTGTTTTGAAAATATACTAGAAACTTGAAATTGGAGTTGAAGCTATATACATTGACCTGCCTTCAGTTGTAGATAGGGACAAGAGGTCCTTCTGAGCAAATAAGAAAAAAGTGAACTTGAAGACTTCACACTGTGTTTAGCAAATTTTAGTATCAATAAGATCTCACTTTATTCTAGAATTAGCTGAAAGAATGAAGGCAGTATGATAGCCACGAAAAAAAGGCTTCAAGGTAAAAGAAAAGCAAAAATATTGTAAAGAATCAGAAGAAAAGTGTACCACTGAAAATAATGGAGAATCTAGAAGAAAATGTCAGAAAGTTGTACGAAATCCCAAATACTGTGTGAAAAGACATGGCTTCAATGTGCCAGAGCACAGAGCACCATCTTGCTATTTTAATTGCATCATACCAGCAAGGGAGTAGAGCAGACCAAAAAGGGATTTACGGTATTGGCTATGGTGATGGATTCTGCTTATCAGGGAAAAATGGGGCCTGTAGTGCCCAATGGGCATTCAGAAGAGAATACGTAGACACAGGCTCTGCACCAGCATGCCTCATCAACTTTGTGGAAGACCACCACAAAACTATTATAGGCATGAAACCTCCATGTTGAATGAAGAATGAATGGTGTGGTCACTGCATCAATCACAAAACACTCTATTGTAAATAACAGATAATCAATAGAGGGAAATTATTAGAGGGATAACAAGAACTCACAAATTTTAAGTGAGGCTGAAAGACAAGGTTGGAAAATAGACATGGACCAATGAAGCTTCTGAGGGCCGAGAAAGACGTGCAATAACCATCCTTTAGATACCATCAATTGCTGTCTTGGTTGACAAAAAGAAGCCACATACTTAGTAAAGCTTCTGATTGGCCATGTGACTGGAAAACTGGCAGCCTCCATTGTGGGAGGTGAAGCTCTTCCTCCCATCCAATCTATACAAAATCAGTAATTATTCAGAATTAGAAATTGTGCAATAAATGCCTACTAGAGTCACTTTAGGGAGTAAGGAACAACAGCTAGCTGAGAAGCTATCTCAAGACTTGGAGGGGGACATCACCAGTACTCACGGACTACACAAGGATTTGTATACGTCAGTGTTTTGCTTTTGCTCATTTTCTAGACTATTTTTAAAATCATTTTTCCTTCCAAAATACAGTAACTAAAGATGTAAAAAAACAACAACAAAAAAAAATCCAACTCTCTCTCCTTATTAAAAAGGAGATTGTTGATGATGTTCATTAGTTTGATAACTCTTACTGAGTTTTATTTACTATTGAGTATAGAATGCTGTTGGCTTGCTCCTGATTTCACCCAGATTGGTGAGCTAGAGTCTAACAGAGTGGCCTCTACAAAGACCCCAGTCAGCTAGCACCAAATCAGTTTCAACCAATGACTGTGATTTTCCAGGTAGCCTCTGCTCTTCCTGGTACAAGGTTAGAGTTACACAGAAGTAATAACTTTTATTTTATGTAAGTTAGAGCTTGGAGGCTCTGGGATTCAATTGCCTGGATTCAAACCCCTCTCTGCACCCCCCCTTTTAAATGTAACTTTAGGTGTCCTTTTTCTGACTTGATTATTTCATCTTTGAAATAAAAATCATGACGACACCCACCTAAACAGTTGATGTGCGATTTAAGTTGGTCTTACGTGAGGACCTTAGAACTGAGCTCAGCACAAAGTGAACACTCAGTCTTAACCATGTTTACTATAAAGCCTTGGTTGCAGCTTCTGCTACTCCAGTTTACTATTTATTTCATTATGTTTTATGAGTTAACAACAATTAGTAGATGGAGCCAATCAGAAGCTCCATTTTCCTGGAGACATGCAATTGAGCTACAGGATTCAGCTCTCTTTTGGAGACCCTTAGTTAATTTATCTTTGCAAAACACTGTTGTACTTTTCTGTTGCTTTGCCACTACTAATTATTTCCTACTGATTTTGATGCAGTTTTTTAAAATTTTCTATACCTATTTAGCTTACTCAAAATTCTCTTTACCCTCTCTCTGTATTTACACGCACAAGAAATATGTGTATGTACAATTCATGGACATAATGTACAATGAAGAGAAGCTACTTAACACCTTTAAATATTGATGGAGAAATGAATATCCAAACTTCTTGGATTACATTTAATAGAGGAAAGAGAAGATTATGCATGCTCAAGCGTGTTGATGGTGTTCCTGGCTACCGACATAAATAATATGCACTTGATTTGTGCTGTGATTTGTTGAGGTTTGCAATCACTAGATTGTGGCAGTGTGACCAGACTTTGTAAAAGGACCTTGAGCATGAGAGAACTTAGCCACAAATATGTGCTGCTTAAGGAATGTGATCTTTATCCACATGCATCAAGCTAAGCTGAATAGAAGCATCCCTGGTACATACATCCTGTCTTTGAGAAGGACACATCCAGAGTGTGTGATAGGAGGAGTAGTTTACTCAGCCCGGGTTCTGTTAAGTGATAATCACCAGCATTCTATAAGACTTGATTTGTACCTCTGAGTTAGGAAATGTAGGGCTGGGCCACTGATCAGGTATACTTTTCAGTAATTTCACCTTCCTATGTAAAGTTTAGTTATTATAAGTAGGCTAAGTGTCTGGAGACCATTACCAATAAGACAAGCTAGTATAAATGGATTTGCTCAAATTCTTTCGAAATATTTCAACTTCTCAATCTTATTAAACTCTTAGACATATGAAAAATCCAGAGAAGACAATGTAATGCACTCTGTTTGTGTCATTATGCTAAAAAGGCTTCTGTCCTATTTTGTCATTATGTCTTCTGCTGAAAGGTATAAATTGATGACAGACAAAAAAATGGTTTTTATCTGAAATAAGTGTATAAAATTTAGGGGCAGGTCTTTTACTAAGATTTGAATTCACTGTTGAGATGAAAAGATTTGAAATTCAATGACTTTATAATGTGGAAAAACACTGACTATCCCTTGGGTGCTTGGTAAAACTGATATTTTAAAACTATTTAATATCTACACAACTCAATGTCTGCTTTAGACGTATTTGAAAGGCTCTCCTACTATTAAATTCAAGCAGAGACCCTCTAACCACTTACTTAACATCAGAGCTTTGCAGTACTGCTCAAAACATTGACTTATTTGTAAAGCAAGAAAATAATAAAGAGAATCAAAATGCTGATTCACAAATACACACACACACACACACACACACACTCCAAATCCATGTTCACTGCACTTCTCATTATCCACTTCACCAGGCTAGAACTATTTGGTAATTACACTCCTCCTACAGCTCCTGTGATAGCGCTAACTGACAAATAGGAGTGGCTGCTACAATAGAACTCCTCTATGAAATGTTCAATAAAGAAAATGATACTGATATAATAAAAAGAGGGAGGAAAGCTGCTTTCGAAGCATGTCTAACCACTCCCTCTTTGAAGCTGGTTTAAAAATGCGTTGACTGCAAAATGTGGCGTGATTTCTTTTGCATTTGTAGTCATAAGGGGATTGATGGGACGAGTCAATGGAAGTAAAATATCTCAAAGAGAGCAGTCTAAGTGCATTGAAAGTGATGACAATCAGACCTGGTTCAAAATAGTATCTGATCAGCAACGCTTAATGAAATGACTAATTAAAACAGTCCACAAACTCACATGTGCAGGAGTTTTTGTTTTGCTTTGGTTTGCTTGCTTGTTTATCTAAAATTTAACCTAATTAGAAACATCCATTCTTAATGGATGACAAAGTCTTCGTTTCACTAGGTTGGTCCCTAGCTGCCCCTTTTCTCCTACACGTTGTCAAATTCTCAAGGGGTCTTACCTAAAACCCACAAATTGAGGGTATGGGAAAGGCCAAGCTATTTGTGGGGTGAGAGGACCACCTGATTATTGATCTAACTTTCCATGTTGGCACCTGTTGATACAGCTACTGCTCCATCTGCTCTTTGTTTGGATCCACCCAGGTCAGTCATGAATTTTCCCATATTCCGGTATATGACGTTTCTTCAGGAAGAGTGACTGTATATTTTATGCCAGTGTTAGGCACACAAAAAAAAATCATTCTGCTATTCCTGTATGGTGCAATGTGAAAAAGATACTCACCAAATCCCTCTCTTCTAGAGATACTTGATGCAATCATTTATTTTCCGAGAACAACTTTTTAGTGATCAACCTAAAATAGAAGCTCAGATTCCCTGTGTCCCATTCTCAGAAACTTATGCTTTCCATCTCCACAGGGCTTGACCAAGGAAGCAGGGTTTAGGGACCCCTTTGAAAAATCCAAACTCTCCTCACATCTGCAATATTTCCTCTCTCCATAAGCTTGGGAGCCATTTTCTATTTTGAGGGTGGTCAGACATGGTCGATAATGGCAACTTTGCTTTCGCTGTTCCCAGATGTAGTCTGCCATGCATTCTTTCCACTCCACTCTGTGTTTTGGCCTCTAAAATTCAAAAAATGGAAAGATACCCCTTTCTTTTCTATGATTCTTTATAGTTATTTACCTTTCCTGAGATGTTGTCCATTTCCTGTGTGTTGGATGCTAGGCTCAGACACAGATAGAAGAAAAGATATTTGGAGAGCGATATAGCGAGTTGTAGCTATAACACAGATACAGTAAAGCTGCAAATATAGAAAGACTGATATTCAAATATGTATGTATATGTGACTTTTCATCTAAACCTATATCAATCTACAAATTTGTATTATTATCTTGATTTTATTGATGAGGAAATTGAGGTTGATTGAAGTAGAACCTCTGTAAAATTGGAGTATGACTAAAGTTAAATTGTTAGACTTCAAAACCCACATCTATCTGATTCCAAATCCCAGGTTTCTAACTTCTAACCGTATAATTTCATAGGCATTTTGACATAAAGTTACTGTGTTGTGTGTATATGTGTGCATGTGTATGTGCATATGTGTGTGTGTGTTAGAGTGACTTATATTAACCTGTATATTAGAATATTTATCTTAGATTAATCTTTGGGTTATATTAATCTTTCTATGCAATGAATTTAGGATGTCAAGTATTACATCTATCATCTATGTATGCTTGATCTGGCATCTAATGGACACTTAACAAAATTTGAAATAATTCTGTAAATTAACTGAGAGAAAAATATGAACAATTTTTAGCCAAGACCCAATGTGTCTTCCTGGCTGCCCTGGGTGGTGGTGTGAAATATAGATACACACACTGAAATTTTTCATAGACTTCCAGACTGTCCCTGAAAATCATTTGTTAGTTTTTAAATATTGCCCTCATTCTATTGACTTAATTTTCTTATTTCAACTGGCAAAATATTTGCTTAATTTTTCAAATAACAAAAGAAAAAGTATTACCAAGCATTAATGAATGTTGCTTTTAGATTATAGAGGCAGACATAGCCACATAGTCTAAATAGCAATGTTTCAGCCTAGGTAATTGAGATGAAAATAAACACTTTTTTTACCTGTTGATTAAAAAATATTTATAATCCTTTTCAAAATAATGCTTGCTTCAGTAGCATATTTATTAAAATGTGAATAATACAGATAAGTTAGCATGGCCCCTGTGAAAGGATGCCATAAAAATTAGCATAGCATTCCAATAAAAAAAAACTAGCATTTTTTAAAACAAAATAGACTACTTAGATTTACATCTTGTTCTCTTCCTGGAAAACACAGAATTATTTTATTAACTTAATAAATTAATGAATTAATTTTAAGTTAATTAAGTTAACAGATTAATTAATGCTTTTTAAAGAAATAATAGCCAAAAATATATTCTGGATAATTTTCCACTAAACTTTAATTTTATTAAAGCAACTTGAATCTTAGCCTGAAGTTAAATATCCCTGCTGGGAATTTCTCTTCACAGTTTCCCCTTGTTCATCCTCAAAGTGAGCTTACCTTTGTGTACCCAGCTAGACATGTTCTGCAGTGATTGGTTCTTTGAGTAATAGGATATTTTAATTTAGCAATATAAATTTATGAGAAGAATGAATAAAAATCTGATTATTTTGTGTTCAAATAAAGACCCTCAGGACTTTGTGTTTATTTGCTAATAATTTTCCTTATATACAGAAAATATAACCTGCAATTCACAATTGCTAAGGAAGGATTCTATCCAAATGCTAGAAAGTTAGAGAAATTATTACACTTATCTTCGCTTAGCACACAGTCCTCAGCAAAGCAGAATGGTGTCAGCTAGTCTAGAAAAGGAACCATAGAAAGAAGGAGATTTTAAAATTGGATCATTTTAAGTCTTCCTGGATGTTTTCCTCATCAGTTTGCTTTAGACCTCTGGGTTACTGCACTTGCATTAAACACATAGCTTAAGCTCCAATGGTTCTAACAACACCAGAGTGGAAAGTGTGGAATCACTGAAAAAATATGATGTCTAAATTTTGGAGACAAAGAACGTGAAGAAGACAATGATTGAAAGATAGGAAAAATGCACATAAACAAGATTTATGGCATAGATGTAAATAAATATAACTCTCCAGAAGTAGAGCATGAACACAATTTTGAAAACAAATTATTGCAAGATACATATATATTTTACAAAGGCTGTCCATAAAGTATCCAGCCATGTATTAAGTTCTTGTTACATTAACAATGGCTGGATACTTTCCAGACATCCCTGGTAGACTCCATGTTTTAGTTACATATAGAAATTAAAACTAAGCTTTAAAATGATTTAAATATTTTTACAAGTCAATCCATGTATTTAATACTTGAAATATCAGATACATAAGATTTTAAAATTTATCATGTAAGAATAGGTAAACAAACTCACTACATACTATAAAACATTATACCAACAAAATCCATAGGTTTTCAATACAAATATGGAAAATTTAAACTGAACTCATTTATTTATCTTAAATATAAACAACAAATTCTATTTCATATGCAATTAATTTTAGAAATATAAGTTCAGTTAAATTTTTATGTAGAACTTTTCACAATCACAATTAGGATCAAAATAGTGGGAAACTCTGTTTTCAAAAGTAGAATAAAAAGAAAGTATTAGAAACTTAAAATGAGATAACAAAAAGATAACATATAAAACTCTATGTCTGATATTCAGCTAGTATTCATGCTCTAATAAACCTCTTGAGTTCACCTTAAGGTATTGTTATCCGTCTCTTATGGGTTGTTAAATATTTTAAATAGTATCTCTGTTATTATAATTAGTGAAATGACTTAAAATTTCCCAAAACATACAAATAAAAAAGTAAAACAAAACAAAAACAACAAAAATTAAAACAATGACTCAACATTTCCAATTAAATACAGGATGATGACAGGAAAAAATTTCCAAAACCTAGTAACTTTCCCAGACAGAATTACACAATGACAAAGAAACAAAAATAGAAGAAAGAAACTTAAATGACAATCGGGGATGATTAATACATGATTAATAGTTTTTCATAAAGGAGAGAACAGAGAAGAAAAGGAGATAAATTATGAAAAAAATAACTTCCAGAAATCTTCCCAGAATTGAGGAATATGAGGTCTTCTAGATTGAACGGCTCTTCTCTTTTCAATATTGATGAGTTGTGAAAGACTTATATATTGAGTGAAAAAAGACTCTACAAAATGAACATAATAGTAGAATTTTCAAAAGACTAGGAATAGAGTTAACTAAGGATTGCTAATAGGGGAAAACAACATTATCATGGGATGGATTTAGCAAGATGTCAATGAAACAATTCCTTCAGAATTTTGAGAGAAAATGATTTCCAATCTAGGTATCTGTATAAATTAAAATAACAATTACAATGTGAAATGTACAATCAGGTCACTTTCAGACATGCAAGATTTCATCTCACTTTGACCCTTTCTCCGGAACCTACTGAAATAAGATAATAAATTAGAAAACAAAAACATGGCATCCACAAAAGAGAAGATTAACACAAAAAAGAAGTAAAGAAATATTTAGGATGCTAGTTGAAGAAAGAAGTAGTACTACAACTGGGCAGCAGACTTAGAAACTACCCTGACTTAGCCAAACTTGAGATGAAGGGCACAGTCTTCCAGACTGTCAAGTCTGCCCACAACTTCTGCCATCAACTATGAAGAGTTTGGCTAAACTGCAAAGTCTGAGGGACTAGTCCCCGCAAGACTGACCTCACTTCAAACACCAGCTACAAATTCACTGGTTCTCAGGGCCCCGCTCACTTCTGACCAATTTACTACAAATTTGGGGGTCCCCATTGACTACCTTAAGTTCAATAATTTGAGAGAATGATACAAAATTCAGGGAAGTATTTTCTTACTATTTCAGTTCAATATAGCAAAAAGATACCAACTGTTAATAGAAGTAGCCAAAGGAAGAGATGCTCAGGGGCAGAAGAAGTGAGGGGGTTTCAAATGCAAAGCCTCCAACATCCTCAGCGATGTGTTACCCTCTCAGCATCAATATGTGGCAATACTCAAAGAGTACTGCCAACCTGATAGGTTCACCTGAACTTCATTATCCAGAGTTTTATTAGGATCTCATTACCTTGGCATGATTGATTGAATCATTATCCATGTGGTTGAATTCAATGTGCAATGTCCTCTCCTCCCTGGTCAGATTGATATCATGTGGGTCATATCCCAAACCTCCAATGACATGTTTGGTCTTTCTGGCATGGCCACCCCCACTCCCAGAACCACCAATGTGTCTGGCCCCATCCTGAGTTATTTTCTTAGTATAAAATATAGGGTGTGCTCCAAGGGGCCCACCATGAATAATAAAGGTATTCCCATTATTTAGGAAATTCTAGAGATTTAGAGTTTATCCTCTGGCCCCTGGCTCATGGACAAATGTAGATATTTTTTTAGAGGATGTCAAATTTCTACACACAGGTATTCATTATTCTGAAGTGGAAATAAAGGAAGTTCTAAGAAGGATGTTTCTGGGAGTATAGGATGAAGGATGACTACGAAGGACCACCTGATATCCTTGACCATAATAAAATGTTTTGAGTTTTGTTTTTTTGTTGTTGTTGTTATTTTGGAAAATTACAGGCTGAATGAATGATGAATGCACTGAAACTAAGGCAAAACGCAAACACAAAAGATAAGACATTTATTAACCTTAAAGGGAGAAAAAGAAGCTGTATAAGAACAGCTATGTACTCATGGCACACTTTCTAGCTCAGTTATATGGTCATAATAATGGTTATATGGTCATAATAATATAAACAACAATTACTTATTTAACCTTTTGTTTTAAATAAACATACTGAAGAAGCAGAGGGGCTTGGTAATGAGTATGGAAGAAAGTCAAGTAAGGTAGGCTAGTATAAGAGAGCTAGTAGGATGTCATTTATGATATATAATCTATAACATCAAAAACCAAGCAAGAAATAGTTGACATGTATCACATAAAAATATGGAAGCAAATACCAGAAAAAGTATCAATGAGTATGGAAAGAAGTTGCCTCTAATGTGAAGATTTTGGTGGTGGTGGTGCGGAGTATTATTTCCCTTATGTCTCAGGATGATACTTTTTGGCTTTTCATACTACATACATTTACAACTTTAATTAAAATTTAAAAAAAATTTTTTAAACAGAAAGGAACACATATAAGTGGAAGGATCATAAGTATAGACAAATTTTTTAAAATATACAAAATTCACCCCAGGGAATAGAAGATTAAAATGATCTGTTCTTTATTCTCTTAGAGCCATTATAGAAGATGATTTCTTTGTTTTATTTTTTTTTATTTCAGCATATTATGGGGGTACAAATGTTTAGTTTGTGCATATTGCCTTTGCCTCACCCGAGTCAGAGCTTCAAGTGTGTCCATCCCCGAGACGGTGCACACCGCACCCATTAGGTGTGTATATACCCATCACCTCCTGCTCCCTCCCATCTGCCCAACACCTGATAAATGTCACTATTATATGTGCACTTAAGTGTTGATCAGTTAATACCAATTTAATGGTGAATACATGTGGTGCTTGTTTTTCCATTCTTGTGATACTTCACTTAGTAGAATGGGTTCCAGCTCTATCCAGGATAATACAAGAGGTGCTAGATCACCATTGTTTTCTGTGGCTGAGTAGAACTCCATGATATACGTATACCACATTTTATTAATCCACTCGTGTATTGATGGGCATTTGGGTTGTTTCCACATCTTTGCAATTGTGAATTGTGCTGCTATAAACATTCGAATTCAGGTGTCTTTTTTATAGACTGTCTTTTGTTCTTTTGGGTAGATGCCCAGTAATGGGATTGCTGGATCAAATGGTAGATCTACTTGTAGCTCTTTGAGGTAACTTCATATTATTTTCCACAGAGGTTGTACTAGTTTGCAGTCCCTTTAGCAGTGTGTGAGTGTCCCTATCTCTCCACATCCACATCTAGATGATTTCTTAAAACAAACAAAATTTATAGAACAGTTCAAAAATGATATAACAGTTCAAAACAGAGATTATAGTCAAAAAGAAACAAAAAACAAATTGGTAGGTCAAGAAATGAAAGAAAAATCATCACTTTTCTAGAGAATAAGACTACTTTAAAAGCAACATTAACAACAAAATAAAAATAATACAACAGAAAATGCTGTCTTAGATTAAATGGGCAAGATTGAATAATTGAAAAAGAGGGAAAGAGCAAAGATAAAAACATGACTTCAGTTGTGAGTTGATATAAGCCACAAGGAAAAAATTCCAGCTATAAAATATTTTGAAAATAAACCTAGCATAGAAATACATTTAAAAATTAGAAAAAAATAAAATAACATAGTAATAAGAGAATTTAGCAGGCATTTAAAAT
>CAUYRT010031428.1:0-34999 GCA_963574885.1 Lepilemur ruficaudatus
TTGTTTATTAATTCAGTCAGTAATTTGTTTAATACTAAGTGCCAAGTAATATGTCAGGTACCACTGCAATAAAGCCTAAGACAAAATCATTGTCCTCAAAGAATTATAAACCAAGCAGAAGACTTAGACAAGTGAATAAAGAGGTACAAAACTGTATGTTACATTTGATAACTGGTATAAAAATGTTCCTATAAAAGGCCAAAGAAGTGAGGATAGGGGAGGGAGGAAGAAAAGTAAGGGAAGGCTTCTCAAAAGAGTGAACTTAAGCTGATCCTTGAGGGGTGAATAGAAGTTCACAGGGACAGCAGAGGGTAGAGTCAAGACAAGAAAAAAGGGATTTCCAAGCTAAGGGGGCTCTGTGATCACAAGTAGTTTAGGAAAGCCAGAACAGTACAAGTATAAGGGAATGATGAAAGAGGAGTCTGATGATAGGCCTGATCATGAAAGCCTTTAAAAATAGAGTCAGAGAGGCTTATAGGAGCAGACATCACTGGAGGATTTAAACAAGCAAGGGAGGTATTTGGGCTTTTGATGGAACCCTTTGGTAGTTCAGTGGCAAATGAATTTGAAAGGAACAAGGCAGGGACATGAGTTATGATTTATTGTAACAATACAAGTGAGAAACTGTCAGTCAATCACTGTCTAAACTAAAGAAGATTGACAGGACAGAGAGAATGGAGCAGAGTTGAAGATATCTAAGGGGGTAAGACAGACAGAACTTAAGAAACAGTTTGAATTTGAGCCCTAAAAGTGAGATAGAAGTTTTTAGTTTACGTGGTTGCATTGAATTTACTACAGAATTATGGAAAGAAGACCAAGGTGTATTGTTTTGTTATGCTTACTTTTATTTGGTATTTTGTTTGTTTTGACATGAGGGAAAAGGAAAAATGACAAGTTTAGTGATGTCCAGTAGTCAGGCAGAAATGTGTGTTTTCAGTGCTTATTTTTAAAATACTTAGAAATCAGTTCAATAGTAGAATCAACTGAAGCCAGATGGGGAGAAGAGCCTTGTGCAGTGTCCCAGCGCCAACTTCAGTAACAGGTATCAGGTCATTAGTTATTCAGATGTAGGAAGATCTGGGGCAGGACCATGTGGGAAAGGGTGTGGCAGTAAGGCTCAGGCAGTGGCCATTAGCTAACTAGTATCAGAGTATTGCAAAATTTGAGCAACTATTATAGCTGCAGGGTGCATACAAGCTAAATTATCTCTGGGTGAAGTGAGGAAATGATGGCAAAATGTTTAAAAATTAGAGTTCTTTCTACATTTTAAGGTATGGGGCAGAATATGTCTTTGAAGGAGAATTTTCTTTTGAATGCAAGTACTCTAATGGGCATTTTATCTATGCAAAGGTAAGTCTCAGGCTCAGAACCTACTTTGGAAGGTAGGAGTTGAGGCAAGAGAGAGATAAAATGCTTTGAATAATAAAGCAAAAAACTGTTGTACATATTGAAAAGAAGACATTTTTCCCCAACAGTTATTTTGATACTGGGAGATTTTTGGCTTCCGCTAAGGGGAAACAAAAACAAAAACAAAACACCACCACCAACAACAACAACAAAAAAAAACCCCAAAACATAGGGATGATTCCTTCCCAGCAACACAGTGGCTGACCTGACTGAGTAGAGGAACAGTTGGCAGGGCAGCACCAGTGAGAGGCAGGATGAATGTCACGTGTGGAGTGAAGGGGCTTGGACACAGCTACGAAATACAGAGAAGCAGTGATTTGGTGGCCATGGGGGACAAAGCAGAAGTTCAAAATAATAAATAATGAGCACCAATTTTAAGCTCCCCCTGAGGACATTTAGAATAACCTGGGGAGGTACCAAGCTTCCTGAAGTCAGACAGGATGAAGGTACACCCTGTAATTTAATGGATAGTAAACGGAAGGTAAGGAAAAACTGGAAAACTTGGGGAAAACTTGGGTAACATACAAATAAATATTTAAGAAAGCTGTGGAATTTTTAGGCTTAAGAGTGTTAAGCTAAACAGTAATTTTGTAATTGTATGTGGTTCAGTGACGGAGACTCTAAAACTAGGAGAACTGAGGACAAAATTCTGTAGGACACTAACATCTGTGGAACAGATGGAGAAAGAGGCACCTTTAAGAAAAGCTAAGAAGTGAGTCTGAAATGTAGAGGATTTGGAGGACCGAAGTTTTGTAGTAACTAAGAAAAATACCAATATTTTGAAAGTGTACATGGTCAGGGCTAAGATAGGGCTGAAAAGAATCAGTAATATTTGATAGTAAGAAAGCCATTAGAAAGCAATGTGGCAGGGCTCTCAGTGAGGTTATGGTGGTCCTAACCTAGTAATATTTGTAGTGAGTTGAAGAAGGGAAGGGTCAACCAGAAAATGAAATAGAAAATTTAGTCCACACTCTTGCTAAATGGATGTAAAAAAGAAGGAATAGTATAATGCAAGAGCTAAAGAAATTACTGAGGTAACGGATGTATTTCTTTTAAGATGGATAGAGCTAAACATATTTGTATGATAGGGGAAGCTAAGAGAGACCAAGCGAGTTAAAGATAAAGCTGAGGAGAAGGAAATGGTGATGGAAGATCTCAGAAGAGAGAGAGACTGATGGCAATCCAAGCAGTTAAGGAGATACTAGTGAGCAGCGAAAAAGCGACCTTCTCCCCATTACTGCAATCCTTGTTTCTTCATCTCCTGTTTTAGAGCTAGAAAATAGAGTACACGGCCGGGCGCAGTGGCTCACGCCTGTAATCCTAGCACTCTGGGAGACCGAGATGGGTGGATCGTTTGAGCTCAGGAGTTCAAGACCAGCCTGAGCAAGAGCTAGATCCCGTCTCTACCAAAAATAGAAAAAATTAGCCGGGCATGGTGGTGCATGCCTGTAGTCCTTGCTACCTGGGAGGCTGAGGCAGGAGGATGGCTTGAGCCCAGGAGTTTGAGGTTGCTGTGAGCTAGGCTGACGCCATGTCACTCTAGCCCGGGCAACAGAATGAGACTCTATCTCAAAAAAAAAAAAAAAAAAAAGAAAAGAAAAGAAAAAGAACATACAGAGTACTAAAATAAATGAGAGGTTAGTGAGAGATTGCATGAATATGCCTTTCTTTCAATAAGTCATTCATTCTGCAATATTAATTGAAGTTCTCTTGCACAATTTAAAAAACAGTTTTCAGTATCTAAGGCAATACTTTATATGGAAGAGTTACTCCTCTAAAATGCTATTTGAACAGTAAATTTTTAAGAATTTATATGTAAATCATTCACCTACAATACTGCCAGCAGTAGCATGATGATGGAAGGTCATTTCATTTGTTTTCCACAACAACAACAACAAAAAAAAATCCAGAGCTGAGTTGTTTTAAAAAGGAAGAATTTCCATCTCATTAATTCCTATAAGGGCAAGGCTTATATTTTTTTAAAGATTTTAGCAATTATATGGGTCTCAAGAAAAATAGTAAGGCACATGGCTGATTTATGTTCATGTGGATTTAAATGGCTAAATCATATTAAGAAGAAGCGTATCATGGTAGTTAAGGGAGTGGATTGTGAAAGCTGGACTGCCTAGAATTGAATCCCTTGTCATTGTTTTTTTGGAGCAAGTTGCCTAATCTAAGTCTCAGTGCCTTCATCTGAAATAGGGGAATAATAATAGTACTTTATGAAATAGTTGACAGCTTTAATTGTTGACACATAAACGTATCTATGTGTGTAACACTTACGACAATGCTTGTCCTGTAGCAAGTGTTTATGAGTATTTGCAATATTTGCAAAAATACATTTGGGACGGATAAGAAATTTACTTCTCCATAGACATAGTGAGATTTCTTACTGGAGATATTCAAGAATCAACTAGAAAACAAAATTATCAAACTAAATGTTTTCTAGAATTTCCTAAAACTCTAGGATTTTGAGATTTTTATAATCTTCACGTTAAAGAGAGAAAAAAAATACAGTAACAATATTTATTTGACCCATGGCAAGTTGGGTAAATCCAAAGCCTCCAGAACACCTACCTGATCAAGATAAGCATAACTTGGAAAGTTAAATGAGATTCCCTGTGTGTGTAGGTTTACTGTGTATTTGTTGTGGTGAATCCCGCAGAATGGAATTTGATCAGCAGGTGCCTATTACTAAAGTTAGTCACTGACAGTTTGTTATGCATCTGGCTGACCTACCTTTAAGGTAAACAAGCCACTGGAAATATGGAAATCCAGTTAGGGGCCTCCATAGAGCCCTGTGAGACCCATAGATGGACACAGAGTAGAGATGCATATACTGAATAGGTGACATTTTGATAATGCGTTCTTTTGAAAGTGACATGAAGAAAGGGAGACCTTTACTAGCTCTGTCTTGGAATGTCAGTGTGATGCTTCAGGGATTCACTGAACTCTTTATCCTGTTGAACTTTTAACCTTCATTGATCTAAAATTCTTGCTCTAAAACAAAACAAAAAAACGTTGCCTTTCTCTCACAAATTTCTCAAGGAGAAACAGAGGCATACTGCCATAAATAATTAATTCCCTGCCTTTCATAGATGAAAACAGTGGCACCTTGAACAATGTCTGCAACCTTATTGTTTAATCTTTTCTCCACATACTAACCTCAGAATTATCATACTACAATGAAATTAGGAATTCATATTCAGAAACCTAATGAAGATTCAGGGAAGCGAAAAAGAACTGACATGCCTTGGGAAAGAATTCACTTTCTAATGCATGTCAAATCTGTAATCTAATGACAGTTGTTAAATGTGAGGTGATCTAAAAGTTCCAATTACCTCTAATAAAAAGGGCCAATTGAATTGAAACATGGTTTCGTAAATAACACCATTGATTTGAACCAAGTACTAATAAAGCACAATTTTCATTTTAAGATGGAGCACTTAGTATCCTTCATTTTCAATAAATTTTATTGTGTGTATTTAAGGTATATAACATGATGTTATAAAATATATATGTACAACAAGTCCTCACTTAATGTTGTCAATAGGTTCTTGGAAATTACAACTTTAGATGAAATTACATATAAGTAAACCAATTTTACCATGGGCTGATTAATGTAAATAAGAGTTAAGTTCCTATGGCACATTTTTGGTCCAAAAAAATCACCAAACGTCTAAAATAAACTCTCCAAACTCTTCTCATATTAAACATTGAAATAAATGTGAGCTATACATTGTGTAAGAAAGATTAATAAACACAAGGAAGATAATTATTTTCCTAATTTTTGGTGAATGAGTGAGTGATGGTGGTCACAGTGGTGGTGGGTTAAACCAAGAAATAAATGTTTGCACAGTGGGAATTGTAGGGAGCACCTTCCACCACTGTAGGGTTCAAAAACAGACAATCACAAATGCAGTGGGCTTGCTGAGCACTTTTGTATTGCATCATTTATTGTCTTGCATTTATATAATTATTGTATGATTTATAAATTTTTATATTACAGTAACTTATATTCATTTATTCAATCATTTTCCAACCCACTTATTCTAGTTCAGGGTTGCAATTGGCCAGAGCCTCTCCTAGCAGCTCAAGACATAAGGCAACTCTGGACAGAACACCGTTCCCTGGCAGAGCACATTTACACATAGTCACACTCACTCATACTGAGACAATTTAGACATGCCAGTTGACCTAATATGCCCATCTTTGGGATGTGGAAGGAAACCAGTATACCTGGAGAAAACCCACACAGACATGGAGAAAACATACAAACTCCACATAGACAGTAGCCCTGGGTGGGAATTGATTTTTTTTTCTCATCAATGTTACAACAAAGCAATCTTGATGAAACAACATTATTCAAGAACCTACTGTATATGAAGAGCACATAACAGCCTCAGGAGGAAAGCTGGAAATTTGACTGAAATCATTGAAAGCAAACAAGGAGATTGGAAGAGCAATGAATAGTTGGGTAAAGAGATTTAAAGAAGAATTTTGGTTCAAATTTGTAGGGCATTTGGAAAGCCACTATATGGTCTGAAAGAAGCAGGTGGCAAGGTCAAAGCAGAGATCAAATTGATGATTTAGCAGCAGTTTTGAGAAATTACTAGTCAGTCAGGACTATAGTCTACAAGTGCAAAGATGTTAAACCAGGCCAGGTGGAAGATGCTGGCTCTGAGGCTTGGCAGCTGATTTGCTTGGTTAAGGGAATGATTGATAAAGTCTACATTTTGCTAAAAAGCTGACTGGAAAATGTTTACAGTAGAATAGAAAATGGACACTTGTAAAGGCTAGTCCTCTTTTGTGTCTATCTTTTATACAGATTGATGAGAAAAGGAAAGAAAATCAATTTAGATGATTTAAAAAAAATGCTCTCCTCACAGCCATCCAGACTGGGGTCTGTTGTCTCCAAATATACTTGGTGATAGCAATTACCTGGCAGCAACGAGAAAACATCTTTCACTAAACAGAAGGTTTTTCAAAGACCATTCAGTGAAGCAAGCAGCTACCTCATTAACCAAGCTGGGAAAGATTCCAAATGTTTACAAAATAATTGTATTCAATACCTACAGGCACATCTCAAGCTTTTTTTGTGGGCTTTCTCTCTTTTTAGCTGCATTAAAGCAGCCCACCATTTTCCTAGGTGGCATTTTAGAACATTTTTGTTTTATATTTCAGACAAAGCATGATGGACAGTGATAAATAAAATTATATATTAATTCCCCTCACTACAAAACAAATAAATAATAAAGGCATGCTCAGATGCTCCATGCTTTCTATTGAGATTGGAGTATGAATTCCAAGCCATTCATTTAAATGAGTTCACTTCATCCTTTGTTTAGCTATGTATGCAAGCTGAACCAGTCAGATTGTAGAAGACATATAATTACCACGTCTATTCTAATTCTAAAAATCACTTCAAAGCCTTTCTGCAAATAATGATTTCAAAAAGCAAAAAAACTGTTTATATTCAGTTTCACGTCCTATACATATACATAAAATATACATTAAACATACATTAAATATACATATATTTCCTGCACCTTGATTGGCAAAAAAAATATGGTTGCTTAATATTTTTGCAGCAATTTAGAGAATTAAACAAGACTGGCCTTAGGACATTATTTTTTCCTGGAATCACCCTCACCTCCACTTACAGCCAACATTTTACTTACTATATGCACAGTTACCCTTAGGTTCTTAGTGGCCTTCAATTTTGTCTTTTCTTTTAGGATGTTACTAGATCAGAAAACTACCCATGACCTCATGTTTCAGATGGTTCTATTCAACCCACCATCAAAACATACCTGTTCCTGGCTTTAATTCTTGAGACCTTTGCTTTCTGAAAGGGACCTTAGTATTTTGAATTAATAATTTAAGATTACTATTAATCTTATCACCCTTCCAAGAAAATGTATTTAAATCTGAATGCGATGTTCAATTGATACTGTCTTTGTTCAAAGAAATACTCCTGACTGTGGGAATGCCACGCACTGTGCCAGGCCACTCTGGAAATGTTCTGGGCAAAACAGAGTTAAGGGAGTGGATTGCACCTTTGCATCAGACTGCCTCAGTTCAGAAAATAAATGGACATTGGTAGCAAATCTCAAAAAAGCAAACCCTAAGAGGCTAAGTCACAAGTCATTCATCACAGCATTAGGCAATTCTTGGGCCTTAGGATGATTGATGTGTTTAATTTAAACTGTCCTGGGTAAACAGGACATGTCCCTGAAGTGGTAATAAGGTGAGTGGGTAAGATGAAGGAAGAGATTTCAATGGAAAGTAGATTTCTCTTTCAAGCTTTTCTGTGCATCTATCTTTTAACAAAAACAAACAAATAAAAAAAGTGTTTTAATTACCACCATATTATATAATCTATCTTATTCTCCGGGTTTCTCCTATAATACCAGTGAGGTAAAAGGTGTCTTAAGTTTTTCCATAAGACATTCACTTTTTTTTATAAGGATGCCTTTCATAGAAAACTCATTTCAGTTTTTTATGACAGTGATCAGTTAAAATCCCACTCATGATATGTTAAAAGATGTCAGTTGAGGTAAGATTATTCATATTGGTGGGCTTAGCTTTAGTCTTTTTAAGAGAACATACAGGGGAATTAATAAGTTGGAGATATAATGTTATAAAAATAAATCCTATATCATGTGACTTTCTGACCTTTGCTGCTAATTAAAAGTTTTTCTATATTTTTAACATAGTATTCCCTATATTGTGTAGTAAAATATGACTACTTGAGAGTTGTCAAACTCTATTATTAAAATATGGTGCATATATGAAATATCTTAAGTAGACATGGTAAAGGAAATGCCTTAGATTGGTCTGATCTGACCAATTACTTCCATATTTTGAATAGGCAAAGCACTGCACTTGGTTCTGTAGATAATATAGTGAGATGCTTTGGACTTTACTATTTAGATATGCAAATCAGTCTTAATTTTTTAAACCTCATAAGCAAAAATACAATTATAATATGTATTTAGTTCTGTGAAGAAAAATTATAGAGTATTTTGAGGGCTTGTTATAAGAGATATGGACTAAATATTTGTATCTTCCCAAATTCATATGTTGAAATCCTCACCCCCAATGTGAAGGAATTAAGAGGTAGAGCCTTAGGAGTAAATTGGATCTTGAGGATAGAGCCTGCATGATGGGATTAGTGTCCTTATAAGAAGAAACATGCCCTTATAGAAACAGCATTATGGGATAGTGCCCTTATAAAAAGGAGCTTGCTTCCTTTTTTTTTTCTTTGCCACGTGACTATATAAGAGGATGCCCATCTGAAAACCAGGAAGAGAGCCCTCACCAGACATAGAATCTGCCAGCACTGTGATTTTGGACTTTTCAAGCTCCAGAACTGTGAGTAATAATTTTCTGTTATTTAAGCTACCCTGTTTGTGGTATTCTGTTATAGTAACCTGCACTGACTAAGACAAAATCCTAATGCAGTCGGGGAGATCAAGAAAAGCCTCCCTGAGAAAGTTAGGTTTGTGCAAGGTCTGAAAGATGCTTGGCAGCAATGTGGGTAGAAGGAAGAGTACATCAACAGTTAAAAATTGGTGCACTCAAATGTTTATAGCAGCACAGTTCACAATTGCAAAGATGTGGAAACAACTCAACTGCCCGTCAATACATGAGTGGATTAATAAAATGTGATAAATGTATACTATGGAGTACTACTCAGCCATAAAAAATGGGGTGAACCTATTGCATTATCCTGGATGGAACTGGAGCCCATTCTTCTCAGTGAAGTATCACAAGAATGGAAAAACAAACACCGCATGTACTCACCATTAAATCAGTACTAACTGATCAACACTTACGAGCACATATGGAAGCAATATTCACTGGGTGTCAAGTAGGTGGGAGGGGGAAAAAGGGGATGGCTAAATTTACACCTCATGGTGTGGTGCGCACTGTCTGGGCTATGGGTATGCTTGTAGCTCGGACATGGGCTGTGCAAAGACAATTTATATAACCAAAGCAATTGTACCCCCATAACAGTCTGAATTAAAAATAACAACAAAAAAAATTGGTGGGAGAGGACCCAATGGGAAAGTGTGGTACATTTGAGTCAGTGAAAGAAGGTGACCATTACTGGACAGTACTAGGCTAGGGAGGGAATTATGAAATATGGGGGTAAAAATATAGGCAGAAGCAAATCATGGAGGGCCTTATAAGCCATAATAGATTTTTTTTTACACTAAAGTCACTAGAATATGACTAAAGTGTTTTAAGAGAGACATGGCATAACTACCTAGTCAAGTGAATACCATCCTGGCTCCCCTATCGAGCATAAACGGGAATTGGGCCAGAGTCAAAGTTGGAAGATTAATTAAAAGGCTGTTGTGTTAATCTAGAAGAAGGAATTGTAGCTTCAACTTTGATGGCTTGGCAAACTAGAGAGAAATGGACCAACTTAAGAAATATTCAAGAAGCAATGTGGACAGGATTTAATGAAGAATGAGTGAAAAAGGGGGAGGTTTTAGAGAAAATACACAGGTTGTTGTCCTGTACAACTGGATGGATATGGTGTCATTCATTAACTGAAATAAAGAACATCAAATGGGAATACAGTTTTGTGGATAAGCCAGTGAACTCAGTTTTGATCATATTCATATTGAAGCTCCTTTGAGACATGCAAGCAGAGAATATATACATATGAAGCTTAGAAGACAAACTGGGGCTAGAGATATCAACTGGAACTCATTGGCACATAGATGGCAAAAAATACCATGAACATAGAAAAAGATCTAGGATGGAATCCTGAGAAACTAAATATCTTATGGGATGTATGAAAAGATGAGCCAGCAAGAAAGACTGATTAGGAGACTTTATATAAAACTACTATGTCCTCTAAAAACTCCCTGGATGGGATTAAAAGTGAAAATATAAATCATGGGGTTGAAACAATAACTTGTACTATTAACATAGAATGGAAAATTAAGAGTGGATGGGTCTTTGTTCCCCTCAATGATCACAGAGCACACTTACTGGAGAAAAAAAAAAAGATGGTGTATCCAAAACAAATGAAAATTATTTTCCC
Source organism: Lepilemur ruficaudatus (assembly GCA_963574885.1). Lineage (NCBI taxonomy): Eukaryota > Metazoa > Chordata > Mammalia > Primates > Lepilemuridae > Lepilemur > Lepilemur ruficaudatus. The sequence continues at coordinate 10,472 of CAUYRT010031428.1, forward strand.
TTTTACTTACCATGAACCTGAGAAGTGTTCCTAGTTACATCATAAATATGGAAAATCTCTGTAAAATGGAAAATATTTATGGTAGTAGTGGCCTTTAGAGTCTCAGAGGTGGGTACCCTAGCAGACTGAGATATATGTACCAAAAATTTCACTGAGACTCAAAGACACCACCAAAATTAGGGCATTCCATGGATATTACGTGGCAGTTGGAATTCTATTTGTTTACATCTTTCTTGCTGTTTACTTAATCTTCTATATTCTTAGGACTAATTCTTCTCTAAGATTTCTGGAAGGAGTGTGATTCTTGTATAAATTCATACAAGGACTTCAAGTGAGCTACCTATTTTGGGGAGTGTTAACCCTTCCAGAGTCTGTTGTTCTCCATCTTCAAACTGGATCAGATGTTCTCAAATGTCATTTCAATGTAAAACTATTTTCCTGAAATAGTTTACCAGCATCCTGGGAATTTTCTTTGTCTTGTTCCTAAATCCCATGTTGTCTTATTTCTTGATTTTCTTTATTGTTTTGATGAAACACCTCATCCAGTAGTTTTCTTTAAAAAAAAAATATGGAAGGTAAATTTTTTTTTTCCTTTATTGAAGTGTAATTTACATATCACATCTTTACTTCATTTTAAGTGTACAATTACATGGTTATTGGTAATGGGCCCCGTGTGTACTTGCCATCAAATTGGTATTGACTGATTAACACTATGGTGCTCAAATGGTGGTAGTGTTCACTAGGGATTTGGGGGGTGAGGGGTAGACCCACATTGGAAGGTAAATTTTTTAAACATTTTAGGTCTGAAAACATATTTTTTCTACACTTGCACTTAACTAATAGGTGATTAATGTATTCTAGATTGGAAATCACTTATTCTCAAAACTGTGAAGATACTGCCTTAATATCATTGAACTTATTGTATTGCTATTGATAAGACTGATGCCATACTAATTTCTCTTTTCTTTCCCATGGAGTCTGTTTTATTTTACCCATATGGAACATCATTCCAAAATAAAACACATAATTACAAACCCTTTGTATTATAGCCAGCCTCTAGTATACTAATAAAATGATATTCAACAAGACTTATTATAGCACTTATATATAAATCTAAAATATCTAAACCAAGATATAGATATCCATATATATGGATATATATCTCTCCATATAAAAATAAAACAAACTAGTAAACAAACAAAACTTGTGTTTATCTATCACTCCATCAAATCCTGACATTTTATAAATAAGCCATTTAAGCCCAGAGCAATTAAATGACCAAGTATGCTTTATAAACCATATCAATTTAATTGCATGATTCAAGACTATAATTTCCAAATTTTCAAATGTGGTCTTTCTAATTATCAAGTTAACTCTGCCATAAGCACCGTAGGGTAAGCTCAGTCTTCTGCATCTTTTCCTATCCTTTTCTTTGATCCAATATACAGGATCATGCTTTACACAGAGTGAAAATCAAATGTTTCGATGTTGGAGCTGTATCCCATTAAAGTATGAATAATTTTAGCTGGCAGAACATCTTAATCTTGGTTGATGATTCAAAGAAAATCAAAAGGAAATGGTATTTAAATCAAGAATGCACTTGAATTCATGCACGTGGAAATGTATGACCTAATTATATGCCTCCTCCTTGAATGTCATAAGTATATTCATCGCTTAGCATTACCTTTATGGACTATAGGTACAAGAGTCCCAGGAGGTAAATGGCTTTTTCAGGATAGCAGTTATAAAGATATGCTACCTTTAAAAGACAAAGTGCAAAGGAGGAAAGAGAAATTGACATTTTTATGATCTTCAGAGAGAGAAGAAAATAACCTGGTGATGATAGCATAACAAGGTATTAGTCTTTGTGCTTTGCTAACTCAGTCCCAACCAATGGAGGAATAGCTGCAAAATGGATAATTATATGCATAACTGTTATGGAATGTTATTAAACCTGGCATTTTTAAAGTGTATTTCCCATTGCCTTGAAAGGCACATGGAAATGAAAAGGGATGTGAGACTTCTCATTGAAATAAATAAAGTGAGACAAGAGTTAGATGACTAATTTAATGTATTTAGGAAAATGACATAATAAAATGGATTTCTAATCTGTGTGACATAAAAGGAAACAGAACTATTTTTGGTGATATTCAGTGGTTTCTTCAATTGTAACAAAGGGAAATTTTTAATTAATTAGTAGCCAAAATTGATTTCTCAATCAAGCTATGACCAGGAACCAACACCATGATATTCTTTTGATTATGCTGCACCTGCTACCACTCAAGAGATCTCAAAGGAAAAAGGGTTGGCCTTTGCCAACATGTTAGTATGCACTTCGAGATTTATTATGTAGGGATAAGGCCATAATTAAGTACATTGCTGCCTCAACATTTTTGTACTGGTTTACTAAAAATCATATTATTGGCTCCACAGCTCTTCTCTTCCCCTTTCTCCTTCTATTGCACGTACAATTTTTTAATTCATTCAATGAACTTTTATTTATTTTCTCCTATCTGCAATGACAGACATTGTGCCATACATCAGGGATAGGTAATAAAAAAGCAAATATACTTCTGACATTAAATAGATATTAAATGAATATTGCACAATTTCATTGGCCCCATAGAGAGAAAAGCTATATGTCTTTAGAAGGAAACACATCTAGAAAAAGCAACATGCAACCAAACTGGTTTTGTATTTGTTTCCTTTGGACTATGTCTCATTCTCCTGCAGGATCAAGAGTAATATATAAATGCATTATCATTTACCATAGTACAAGGCAATTAGATTCAATTTAACCAACATTCAAAGGTAAGTATGAGGACTTTTTTTTTGTTTACCATTGTATCCCAAGCACTTAGTACATAGTAGGTTTTCAAAAATCTATGTTTATAAAAAATTAGTTCTAGAATGATGAAATAAGGCCATCCAGAAATCAGTTGATCTATAAAAGCAATGAGAATAATGGCAAAAAAAAATCAAAATCAACTTTTTGTGAAATGTGGAAATTAACCAAAAGGTTGCAACAATCCTAGGAGTGCTTATTCAAGAAAAGTGCCTGAATTTCAGCAAGAGCAAGATTGGATAGTTTTAAATTGCACTATTCCCATCCCTTTCTCCCCAGCTGTAAAGAACCTCAAAAGACAGCAGTCTTAGAATCACAGTGGCTATGAAAAATAGCATTCTAGCAGCAATTGAAAGGGGCAAAATAGGGTTTAGCTTGCCCCTAAAAAATCCCATCTGCAGAGAATCGTCAACATTTCACCTTTATGGAAACTTCTTGGAGAAGCCTCCTTCACAGGGTTTGTCTTCACTTTACTTGACTCAAGACTCACTAAATAAGGAATGCCTCACTACCAGAGCATTTGCAGAAAACAGTAAGTGACAATTGTTTAACATCATAGCTGTCTGAGGCAGCAATAACAGTTGGAATAAGCAAAAAGCTGGCCAAAAATCTTAAATGGAACATCTTGGAAATGAGATATCCAAGCTTTGAAAAGTTGGGGGTAATATATAAAGCCATGTTCATGTGCAAGGCAGTGTACATGCCCAAGAAAAACCTGCAAAACATCAATGTCTAACCACTGGCTGACACTGCAGCTTTGTGCAAGCAGGAATTACAGGCTAAGGCAGAGTTATAAATTAGCAGATCATTGAAGCATGCACCAGCACACAAGGACCACATCAGCAAAGAGTGGGAGACATTGGTTAAATTCATTTAAAGAAAATTCTATTCAATCCATTAGGGAAGATAAAGTTAACTTAGCAGAGACTACAATGTACACAGATAACAAAGAACACAGACTTTAGAAAATTAGTCCAGGAAAATCACTAAATAAGGAAAAACAACAGCAATAACAAGTAGCAAGAATAAGAATAAACCTGGAGTTTGTTATTTCAAATGTACAGTTTTCAATAATAATGACATCATCGAAAATACAATGAGACATGCACAAAAAAGGAAAGTGTGGCCCATATGCAGGGAATACAAAGAAATGAATAGAAACTTTCCCTGAGGAAGCCCAATGTGGAATTAACTGACAAAGACTTTAAATTAGCTGTTATAAATATATTCAAAACACTAAAGGAAAAAAATGTATAAAAAATTAAAGGAAAGTATAAAAACAGTATCTCATGAATTAAAGATATAAAGAGGTAGAAATTATATACAAGAACAAAATAGAAATTCTGGAGGCAAAAAGTACAATATGTATAATAAAAAAATTTACTAGAGGAGCTCAAGGTCAGCTTAGAGCTTCAGAAAAAAAATCAATAAACTTGAAAATTGGTCAATCTAGATTATCTAGGCTAAGGAACACTAAGAATAAAGAATTAAGAAAAGTTACCAGAGCCTAAGAGACCAATGGTATACCATCAAGCATACCAACATATACATAATAGCAGTCCCAGAATGAGAGGGAAGGGGGAAAGCAACAGAACAAACTACAAGAAATAATAACCAAACACTTCCTAATTTTGATTAAAGTTAATCTACACATCCAAGAAGCTCAATGACTCTTATTAGGATAAACTCAGAGAGATCCAAACCTTGACACATGACAGGCAAACTATTGAAAGGCAAAGACAAAAAGAGAATCTTGAAAACAGCAAGAGAAATGTGACCCTACACATAAAAAGGAGCCTCCATAAGACTAGCACCTGTACAAAGATACAAGTAGGTTGAAAATATAAAGATATATTTAAAAAATACCGGCAAACAGTAATCAGAAGAGAGCTAGATACTAATATCATGTATAATAGACTTAAAGACAAAAAGTTTTCTTAGCAATAAAAACAACATTTTATAATGACAGAAGAAATAAATTATCAGAAACATAATGGTAAAAATATATTTTTATAAACTATAATACCTTTTCAACATCAGAGCCTGAAAATGCATAAAGCAAAAACTAACAGAATTGAAGGAAGAAATAGAAAATTAAACACTAATAATTAAAGGCTTCAGTATCCCATCTTCAATAATTAAAAAAAAAAAAAAGCTAGGCAGAAGGTCAACATGAAAATAGAATATTTGAACAACATTCAAAAACAATTATACTTTACAGACATCTATAGAACAGTCTACCTAAAAATAGCAGAATACACATTCTTTTCCAGTGTACATGGAATGTTCTCCAAGACAGGTCATAAAACAAACCTAAATTGAAAAAATCTAATTCATAAAAAGGATTTCCTCCAAACCACAATTGGTCAGGATTTCTATTTCTTCCTGATTCGAGTTTGTGCCTTTCCAAAAGTTTATCCATTTCTTCCGGAATTTCTAGTTTGTGTGCATAGAGCTTTTCATAGTGATCACAGATGATATTTTGTATTTCTGTTGTATCAGCTGTAATGTCTCTTTTTTCATTTGTGATTGAGTTTATCTGAGTCCATTCTCATCGATTTCTGGTTAATCTTGTCAGTGTTCAATTGATTGACGTTTTCAAAGAACTAACGTTTTGTTTCATTAATCCTTTGAATTGTTTTATTGGTTTCCATATTGTTAGTTTTTCTCTGAGCTTTGTTATTTTCTTCTGCTAGCTTTGTTTGGTCTAGTTTTTTACTAGTTCTTTGAGTTCAACATTAGGCATTTAATTTGTGATCTTTCTGTCTTTCGGTGTAAGCATTTAAGACTATGATCTTTCCCTTTAGCACTGCTTTTACTGTATCCCATAGATTTTTGGAAGCTTGAGTCCTCTTTATTATTCAGCTTAAAAAAAAAATCTTTTTATTTCCATCTTAATTTTATCATTGGCCCAAGGATCAATAAGCAGAAGGTTGTTTAATTTCCCTGACTTTTTGTAGATTTGAATGTTCCTCTTGGAATTGATTTCTAGTTTTATTCCACTGTGGTCTGAGAAGATACATGGTATGATTTTGCTTTTTCTGAATTTGCTAAGACTTATTTTGTGACCTAACATATGATCTATCTTGAAACATGCCCCATGTGCTAATGAGAATAATGTATATTTTGTATTTGGGGATATAATGTTCTTCAAATGTCTGTTGGTTCCATTTGTTCCACAGTCTCATTTAATTCAAGTGTTTATTAATATTCTCCCTTGATGACCTACCCACTTCTCCCTGTGGAGTGTTGATGTCCCTGGCTATTATGATGATGCTGTTTATTTCTTTGCTTATATCCAATAGTATTTGTTTTATGAATCTGGGAGTTCCTGTGTTTGATGTATATCTATTTAGAATTGTTATATCTTCTTGATGAATTGCTCCTTTTATCATTATATAATGACCATCTTTGTCTTTTTTTAACCATTGTTGATTTACAGTCTATTTTATCTGATATAAATATAGCCACTCCCGCTTGCTTATGGTTTCCATTTGCATATAATATTTTTTTCCATCTGTTTAACCACAGTCTATGAGAATCCTTGCAAGTTAGATGGGTTTCTTGATGGTAGCATATATTTGGGTTATGTTTTTTCACCCATTCATCCACTCTATATCTTTTAAGTGGAGCGTTAAGACCATTAATGTTCAATGTTAGTATTGATATATGAAATACTGTTGTGTTTATCATGTTGAGTGGTACCTAGTTGACTTATTTTTATTTTCCCCCTTATGTTACTGTTTTATAAGAGCTGTGAGCTTCAACTTTTGGTTTTTTTGTTTGTTTGTTTGTTTTCTTTTACACTGGTGGCATGTGCAGGCTGATTCTAGTTCACCATCTTGGCCCTGTCCTGAAATAAAGTTTTAAATACCTCTCGCTTACCCTTTCAAGACAGTCAGGAAAGAAAAGGTTGTCCTCAGTATCTTTGAAAAGTTACTTTCCTGATCAAAACAAATAATAAATATTAGAATTTGGAGATGGTGATATTTTTCTACATAATATGTAATGTAGGATTAATTTAATACTGCTATTTGTTAATATCTGGGTCATTAGATCTCAGAGTCAGGATGCAATTAAATGGCTAAAAGAGCAATCAAGAAATAAGTAAGCTAAACTCCTTATCACTAGAATGGAAAAAAGAGCAGGTAAAGATTGGAAGGAAGAACAAGCAGAAAAATACCATGTCTCACACCAAATTACTTAGTTTTATATAACAGCCACTCAGATACACTAGAATTTTATACTCTTGGTGTCTCTGTTATATCTTGCCAGGACCGTGATTCACTATAATACTTGAACTGTTTCATGTTTTATCAAGTTAGTATATGTTGACATTCTATAATTCAAATTTAAGAAATAAATTCCCCTTGATTTAATTCCAATTTTCCTCTTTTACATCAACCATAAAATTTTGTCATTTGTAACATTTCTTTGTCACTTAAAAAGTTATTATTTATGTTTTTTCCATGACACTAATTAAATCTCCTGTGCTTTTTCAATAGTTTTACTTTCAAAATTTAAAACCTAGCAACAATGATTTTAGTTATGGTTATATAACTATTTTTCTCTACCTAACTCTTTACTATAGTTGAATGTATAATGAGAGATAGGGAAGCCTGAGTCAAAAGAGATCACTTCAAAAGAAAAAGCTGAAAGAATTACCTTTTTTATAGACTATTTCTATTTACACATTCTTGTAATACCATGCTATAGTTTTGTTTGCTTCTTATTTTGATAATGATTTTCTTGCAAATGTTTCGGTTTCTTTTTTTTCTTTTTTTCTTCTTATTGGCTTATGAATTCACCAGAATGCTAACATTATATATACTCCTGATCATACTATCTATTGTCTAGAATCTTCATTCTTCTTGAAAGTAACCTTCATTAATCTCTCTGATTTTGTTTTCAACCTGTATCTTTCTATTATGAATTTATTCCCTAGCATATTTATTAATAATATATTCAATTGTATACAGGTAATAAAGTGCTTTCTTATGAAATGTGTGCCAGGTGCTGAAAGATATATTTTCCTCATGTGGAAGATAATCTTGAAATGCTCTCTTCTAACCTTCTTCACAGTTTCTGCCTCTTGCTATGAGAATATACTTGCTAACAGACAGCTTACTTGAAGTTTAAGGTGGCTCAAAATTTCCAAGATGGCTCAAACTTGGTTCCATTCCACCCTGTGCTCTTCTTGCACAGAAAACTCATACATTACTGTGTGTGTGTGTGCACGTGTTAATTAGAACTCTAAATCCTATTTCTTGTAACAATGCCTTATCAGTACCTACACACGAAAACTGCCTAGGTCTTAATGAGGACCATCACATTAAATCAGTATGAACACATTAGAAGTGTGAAATTTGCATATACATGAAAAATTAATGAGTGTGAATAACAGAGACAAAATGTATAGTCACTGATTTTCCTTGAGCAAGAAGGAATTCTGCCAGCAGATGTCCTTTGGCCGTGAACTACAACTCTTCCAGAGTCTTCAGCCTGCTAGCCTACCCCATCAGATTTTGTACTTGAAGCTTCTGCACTCCTCCACAGCTTTAAGGACTACCAAGAATAAAAACTGCTGTGGTGGACATCACAATGCACCATCAAATCTCAGATATGGAATCAACAATTTGCTCTCCCCAGCAGGTGCAAGTGAAGCCAAAGACACCCCTAAGCTGTTGACGGTGTTTAGGAATCCAAGAAAAATCTGTCTTGATCAATGCCTAATCTTCTAGAAGCAGTTTGAACAATGACTAATCAGTCAAAGGGTATAAAAGCTCAGTCCCTTCAACCCAAATCAGGATAACCCTGATGAGTTGTCCTGGCTCCAGAGATGAGACTTTTGTTGTATTTGCACTGCTGTCCATCATCTGCCTCTGCTCAATCTTGCTTCTTTCCTCTCTCCCATGGGTGTTACTTCCAGAACACTCCCTAATAAATGGCCTGCATTCTAATCTGCATCTTAGAGTATGTTTCTGAAAAATATTCAGCCTGGAGGAATTGTTCTCTCTCTGCCCTAACATCACTATGCATTACCTTTCTCCCTGCTCAGTAAAGTAACAGAGTATCAGCAATCTGCTCCATAGAACAGTACCCAATCTAAAAATAAGATGCCAGTCTCCCCTTCCTGAATGCACTCCAAATTTCTATGGGTGACTTTCTTGAAGGTCTTCTTACTTAGCTTGGCAAGGTGGTACAAAACTTCCCCCTTCTCCCTGTCTCTCAGGTGCTCCATCAGTCCTCTGCATTTGCAATTTTCATGCTCACTCATGCCTCCAAAATCATAGGTACACAATCAGGTTCTCCAAAGGGACTCCTCACTTGGCTACACTCTGGGCATGGTACCAAGAGAGACTGTATGCAGCTCAGCTATCTAACAGAAAAACAAGATCCAGTGCGCATTCTGCTAGGTATCTTCAGTCTTTAAGAGGGTTTTGCTTGATGCCTTCCCTCACTTGCTTGGGGAGATGGGTCAACCCCTCCTTTCTCTCATAGCAGTTTCCTGCTTTGCAAAGACTTACTGGAAGAAAATTTCAACATAAAATTATTTGGAGATTATTAATTTTAGTTATCTGTTGCATCTTTATTTTATATACACAAATATTGTTTATTTGACTATCATGCTATTAATATAGCTATAAAATTCAGAGTGTTTTATCTTCATCTCTGCTACCCTTTGCACAAAAAATAAATCAACATATAGTTTTCCATATTTAATACTGCTAATAAAAACTGCTAACAAGATGTCCTTTTGCATTGGTTTTACTAGTGATGAGTTCATACTGAGTCACTACTTTAATTCAAGGGTTCAGTTGTAATCATGATCAGACATTGTAAGATGGCTAGCCAAGGTCAGGGGTGTATTTTCCTCTATGGACCAAAATTCTCTATTCGAAGATAAATGGTCCCTGCTATCATTAAGATCACAGTGCAAACATTAAAGCTAACTATCTAGCCTGTAAAACCTATAGATGTCTTCTGCATCTTACTGAGCCCCGGAAGGAAATGATAGCATGAATCCTTGCTAACAGTGGGTTTTGTGGAAATGATTGAGATGATCTGGCTTACAAACTTATACCACATATATCTCACTGCATCAAAGCCTTTCACCTTCTCAACCATCAGGCAGAAATACATCCATTATCTATCTAGACTATGTATTCTTTAACGCTTAGACAAAGACAAAAAAATACAATAGACTATCTTCCTCTAGCTTCAGACTAGAAATTTTATCAACCTCAATAACATGGTCTAATTAAATGAATTTTATCTCTCTGTTTTAAAAAATATCTTTTTTCCTTAAATCTTTGATCATTTTTGGTATGCTTCCTTTTGTGAAGCTTATTTCAATAATACTAGGCTTTAATCTTAAATCCCTTGCTTAAAAAATGCTCCACCATACTGATTACATTCCAAAGTTTCCTGCACATCATCAGTAAAATGTGTTCCAGTAGGGAGCAGTCAAATAGACAAGATCATTCAAGCATTTCTCAATTAGTTAAGAAACTTTTGATGCATCTCATTTATCGTTCTCGGTGAACAAAACATCTTAGAAATATTTTCCTCAGGTCAAAGGGCAAACTTAGCATAATTGCTAGCCAAATTTTTATATAATTAGATCATATGGGGATTTGGGCCTTCTATTACTTTAGTTGCATATGATATGAGTAGTTCTTGCTAAATCATGACCCACTGAGAAAGGAAAATAATTGAGAAAGTGACCTTGGCACATTAGAAAAGGAAGTATAGAGGCTTTTGACAGCATAAAATAATATAATTGCTAGTATGCTAAAGTTCATGAGAAAGAAGCTATGGGGGGAAAGAATATGGGGGAAAAGGTAGCTGACTGTGTATTTTCACATCATTGAGTAAAGACTTTGGGTTCCAGTATGTGGCATATTCTGTTTCAAATGATTTACAAAAAATATTAATAATAAGTATGTGGGATACTAAACAATTTAAATTAGATATTTGAAAGCTATGTTTTTCATGATCATCAATAATAAAACTTTCAGAAAGCATATAGAGCCACTAGATGTGCAACAGCACAAGTCATGGTGGTGGGTTGGAGCAAAAGAGAAACACTTTTAGAAGGTTAGATTTAAGGTATTTATCAGTTACACAGTGAATTTAATGCTACCATGTATGAGTGGAGTTAGACACATCTAGGCCACAATTTCTGTTCTGTCACTTACTATTTGGATGATTCTGTGCAAAATATTCACCTCTCTGTGCCAGTTTTCTGATTTATAAAATAATGTCAATAGTATTGGACTTTCATCAAGATTAAATAAGAAAATGTATGTAGAATAGTTCAAGGCCTGGCACATAGTAAGTATTAAGTTTAGTGCTATTTTTTTCGGTAATTTTAGAGAATATAGGCAGTTGGAATCATACTGAATTTCCAAGAGGGCTTTAAGTTGTACAACCCTGTAAGAAGGTTCTAAAGCCTATAGGTGAAATCCAAGACAAAAAGGGAAGCAAAGAGGTTTTAGACTTTCCTGCATCTTCCCCCATCTTTCCATTCTGAATCTTTAATAATAACTTCAGGTGTCTTTGTAAGAAGTTTCTCTCTCTTAGGAACTAAAATTTGCATAATCATCTGCCTTAAAATTTTCTCTGTAACTTTTGTGAGAACTGCATATAAAAGCATTTTAATACCTCAAAATTTTTCAGAGTGTAGAACAATTTTGTTCTAATTACCGAGTTAGAGATTCACTCATCTCTGTAGACAGAGTAGCTGAAAGATGGTACATCAGGCAGTTGACACTAACACCTGTCACCAGAGCAGCACTTGCTCCACACAGCACCCAGTCACAGGAACAGGAACAAGAACTAGACTTTACAGATCATTTCATTGTAGTTATTAAATGCTTATCCTTCAATTTCTTTTGGCTGGTTAGTCCCACAGAAGAACATGACCATTTGAAACAAATGTTCTGATTAAAAATTGTATTAGACAATACAAACGTGACTAGACAATAAAGACACGTCAGATTATTATGCCTTGTTTCTAATTGTCGTCATTCTCCATTTAAGATTCATTCAGTACCCACACTGACTCAGAGAAAACATAGTTGTTTTTCTACTACATAGCAAACCAGTAAGAAAACGTAAAATTTTAGCCGGGTGTGATGGCTCATGCCTGTAATTCTAGCACTCTGGGAGGCCAAGGCGGGAAAATCGCTCGAGATCAGGAGTTCGAAACCAGCCTGAGCAAGAGTGAGTCTCTACTAAAAATAGAAAGAAATTAATTGGACAACTAAAAATATATATAGAAAAAATTAGCCGGCACATGCCTGTGGTCCCAGCTACTCGGGAGGCTGAGGCAGGAGGATTGCTTGAGCCCAGGAGTTTGAGGTTGCTGTGAGCTAGGCTGATACCATGGCACTCTAGCCTGGGCAACAGAGTGAGACTCTGTCTCAAAAAAAAAAAGAAGAAAATGTAAAATTTTAAAATCATTGTACAAAAGAAACACTAAATACACACACACTCATATATAATGAAGAATTAGAAATATCTTTCTACTATAAGTTACTGTTTACATTTAATAACAATTTGTTGGGAAAATCTGAAATGACACATATTCATTACAATCCTACTAGAAGAAAATAACACCTAGGGGCTAGGAAAAGAAAAAAATGGTTTATTTTACATGAATAGTCAAAATACTTATTACTAATTATATTTTTAAACTTGGACAAACTTTAACTTGAAGCATTATTCTTTACATTTTTTTTTTACTAATAGATATTACTTCTGATTATTTGGAACATGAGCTATTATTGTGAAGCTATTACACCCAAAAGGATTATTAAGTTTCAACAAAGCAAAGGCAAGAGGCGATTCTAAGGTTCCAGCTTGAGTCTAACAGTTGAGATTTTCAGGAAGTGAGAAGGTGAAGTTTGGGTTCCAAAACCCACCAAGTTATCAGTTCTTTAATGACACATGTTTATAGAATAAAAGCTAAATGAAACATTGCCTGCAGGTATCATTTTTGAATAGAAAAATTAAGTGACCTTTCAGCTATCAAACACACTCAACTTATATTCCAAAGTCAATGTTCAAGGGGCAGCATGAGCATAATGTAGTGTCCCTTGGCACTGAACATTTAGGTGATCTGAAATTCTATTTGCTGAGGTTCACTGGTTGAATGTTAAGCCCTTTGAATTCTAGCATAAAACATCATTTTAATAAATCCTGTGTTTGCACTGCACATTGATTTTAGCTGAACAAAATCCATTCAGAAGGCCATTTCCTAAGCAGAGCAGTCTTAGTTTGCATGAGAACAGAAGAAATGCTCTAAACTAAAAGCATTTTACTATGACAAAATAACTTTCTTTTTAAATCTACTCTAATCCTAAGAATCTGTAATTCTCAGAGTTCATTTAACAATGTTATAATTGCATTTAGCATCTCTGTTGCCACTGCTGAATGCATCTGCTCCCACTGAGATTTCAAAAAATGAAATCAAAGCACGGTTTATAGTAAGAAAACTGTTAAAAAAAAAAAAAAAGCTCAGGACCCATAACTTTACCAGTGAAGTGAAAGCCCATAACCATTATTAATGCCTCTTGCCAGGAATCTGTTCCTTTGCTTTGCTACGATGTCTGCTTCGTTGGCTTACTTTCTGTCACAGTCTTTTACTTTTACTCTGTCCTTCTTTTTTCTTGTTTTGGAAACTTTTTAATCACTGTCACTGTTTTCCTTTGCATATAACCTAATTTCTACCCTTTTGTTTCTACACTTCAATTCTTTTCACCTTTAAATACCCCCCTTTGTTCCTATGAGCAATACTATTTTATATTGATTCCGAAAGTCATTTTCAGACATCTGTTCATTTCTTTGTCTGACCCTTATCAGCTGATGGGCCATGTTTTTTCAGTTTCCTACACTGAAACAGTGAACAGCACTATGAGGTAGGTGTTTAGAGGGATCAGAGAGCCTGAGAAACATTAAGTACAGTCCAGGCTGCAGCTTTCCAGATAAAAATGGAGAAGTTACTTGGCCGTATCAGCAAACTGAGACTGAGCTTTGCTTCTTACCATATTGACACAAAGAAGAAATACAATTACCATCTACGGTAGAAAGTCATTGCTACTATTAAGGAAACCTCATTCTACTACTAACCACCTGTAGATTTGTAGTGGGTATATGTGTCTATGTGTGTGTCTGTGTGAGGTGGTGAGGTCCCTGTCTCCATGTCCCTTCCTGGGCTGCCCAGTTTTAAACTTCCAAAATGGCACCTTGGACCTGTGACCAGAGAGGTTGGGCCTCTCCCATGCAAACAGCATGGGCAACATGCTGGGTGTAGTGCTGTTGCTCATGTCTCAGTCTCACTGCAGCTTATGGTAATGTGGTGGGAATTGTTCTAGGATTAGGCAGGAGAGCTTGGGCTCCCCTGTCCATCTTCAGCTGCAGCTGTATCAGCCCAAACTCAGCCCAAGGGTAGGGTACTGCCTAGCTTTAAACTGCGAAACCAGCATCTTGGGGCTGTGACTAAGGGCCTCTTCCAGGCAAACAGTAAAATGGGCAAAATGCTGAGGAGAGTGTCGTCTGCTTGTGTCTTGATCTCACAGGAGCCCATAGCAGGGCAGTGGGAACTGTCCTAAGTATGCATAGGTGAGCTTGGACTTCCCTACCTCTCTTCAGCTGGGTGGGGCTGGTTTAGCCCAAGGGCAGGACACCACCCAGCTTCAAATTCCCAAAATGGCACCCTGGGCTGTGGCCCCGGCGAAAGAAGCTCTTCTCAGGCAGGCTGTGCTGGCAGGAAACCGTGAAAAATGTTGTCCACTTACATCTCAGTCTCAACTGCAGCCTTCAGCAGGGCAGTGGATACCTTCCTGGGAGTGCCGGTGGGTACCTGGCTTCCTCTATCCCTCCTTAGAGCTGCACAGTGGCTGCAGGTGTGCCCATAGTTCCCTGGTAACTAGGCTTTCAAAATGGTGCCTGGCTCAACCTGCTATAGGTTTGGATGCTTGTGGGATTCTGCCTGAGTTCCCCTTCTGGAGCAATGTCTCTGTGCAATCTCCAAGCAATTCCCTGTGTTAGGTCCAAGACTTGCATGGGTTGGGGGTGGTTCTCTCTTGTAGCCAAGACTGTAAAATCTCATCTCAGAGAGTGGAGCCCTGAAGGCTTCTCTCTAACTGTTTCACCATATCCAGGAGTTTCTTCCTGCTGTTAGTCAGTCTCTGGCTGTGCAAGTTGCCCCAAACCCTCTCCTTACCCACGTTTGGTGCTTCCTATCACTTCCTTGGTGTATTCTAGCATTCTCTCTTAGATTATCTCTTCAAATATGAGAATCTGCTTACTCTTCTGGTTCTTCTTCATGGAAGAGGCACTTACTAGCCATATCCAGTTGGTCATATTGATCTGTCAGAAAACTATTTCTTAAAGTAGAATTCCAGTTAACAAATATAGAAGACTCAGAAGCTGGCAGGAGCACAGGTCTAAGCTGTCCATCCAGGATTTCCTTCTTTGTTAAGGCTGAATGAAATTCCATTGTGTACATATACTGCAATTTCTTTATTCATTCCTTTTTCAACAGATATTTGAATTGTTTTAATATTTGGGCTATTGCAAATAATGCTTCAATGAGAATGGGAATATCTTTACCAGGTGATGATTTCATTCCCTTGGGTATATACCCAGAAGAGGGACTTCTGTTAGGTCCATTTTTAATTGCTCCATACTGTTTTCCACACTGGTCACACCAATCTACATTCCCACCAACATGTACATAGGTTCCCTTTTCTTCACACTTCCATCAGCAATGGTTATTTCTTATGTTTTAGATAAAAGCTATCCTACCAGGTATGAGGTGATATCTCATTGTGGCTTTGATTTGCATTTCCCTAGTAATTAGTGATATTGAGCAGTTTTTCATATACTTGTTGGCCATTTGTATGTCTTCTTTGGGGAAATGTCTTTTCAAGTCCTTTGCCCATTTTTTAAATGAGTGTTTTTGTTTTTTGTTATTGAGGTATGCGAGTTCCTTATATATTTGGATATTAACTCTTTATCATATATATGTTTGGCAAATATTTTCTCCCAATATGTAGGCTGCCTTTTCATTTTGTTAATTGTTTCCTTTGTTGTACTGAAGTGTTGTAGTTTAATAGATAATCTCACTTGTTTATTTTTGCTTTTGTTGTTATTTCTATTTTGGTGTCCTATACAAAAAAACCATTGTCAAGACCAATGTCAAGAAGTTTTCCCCTATGTTTTCTTCTAGGAGTTTTACAGTTTTAGATTTTATGTTTAGATCTTTTTTTTATTTCAGCATATTGGAGAGGTACAAATGTTTAGGTTACGTGCATTGCCTTCCCCCACTCCCCCCACCGGCCCCTGGAGTCAGAGCTTCAAGTGTGTCCATCCCCCAGATGGTGCGCATCGCACTCATGTATGTGTATACCCATCCCCTCCTCCCCCTCCCGTCTGCCTGACGCCCGATAAATATTATTCCTGTATGTCCACTTAGGTGTTGATCAGTGAAACCAATTTGCTGGTGAGCACATGTGGTGCTTATTTTTCCATTCTTGGGATACTTCACAATTTTTGTGTAAGATGTAAGAGTCCAATTTCATTCTTCTGTATGTGGATATCCAGTTTATCCATCAGTATTTATTAAAGACACCATCCCTTCCCATGGTGTCTTATCGTTGCCCTTGTTCAAAATTATGCTTAGGTTTATTTCTAGGTTCTCTATTTTGTTCCCTTGGTCTGTGGGTCCTTTTATGCCAGTACCATATTTTTTGCCAAGTAGTTTTAATCATTATCATAAGTTTTCTTGAATACTCAAAATTGAGAAATGTAATCTCTCATTTAGAAAATATCTGAGTAGATTTAGTTTGAAAGCAAGAGAATGATATGATATCCATCTCTGATTTTTCATGAATGTTGATAACATGGAGTCTGCCTTAGAGCCCACATAAAACTCTTAATTTGATTTTCATATAATTTCTGGTTCAGTGTTTTAAAGTACTTCTACACACGGTAATGAAATTTTTTTGAAAAGAAAACAAAATACAAAAACTGCAAAGGGGGTAAAATTATCACTATTTTCAGATGATAGGATTATATACATGGAAAAATCTAAAGAATCAACTGTTAAACTAGGAGAGTTTAGTAGGAGGACTGCACACAAGAAACAACTACTAGAAAATATATTGTCAACAAATTTCACGTATCAAAGTAACAGTAAATACCTAGAAACAAAATTAAGAAGTGTGTGAAAATTTTTAAATAAATTTTTTTTATTTCAAAACATTAAGGGGTGCACGTGTTTTTGTTACATGGGTGAATTGTATAATGCAGAAGTCAGGGCTTTTGGTGTGCCTGTCACTGGAATAGTGTTCATTGTACTCGACAGATAAGTTTTATCCCTCACTGCCTTCCAACCTCCCCCCCTTCTTGGTTTCCAATACCTTTAACACCTCTTAGTGACCATGTGTACTCATCATTTGGCTCTCACTTTTTAATAAGAACATGTGGTATTTGTTTTTCATTGCTGAGAAACTTCACTTAGGATAATGTTCTCCAGTTCAATCCAAGTTGCTGCAAAAGACATTATATCATTCCTTTTTATGGCTGAGTAGTACTCCATGATATATATCACATTTTGTTTATCCGCTCATCAATTGATGGGCACTTAGTTTGTTTCCATATCTTTGCCATTATGAATTGTGCTGCAATAAACTTTCGAGTGCAGGTTTCTGTTTTATAAAAATGACTTCTTTTCCTTTGGATAGATACCCAGAAGTATTCCATAAATGGAAAGTTTTTCTTGAATTCAATACTATATATAATATTTGAATTTGCCATAAATTATTTGATACTTTATAATTTTATTCAAAATATAATTTTGTCAAAACATGACAAGCAATTTGAAGCTCAATCTGAAAGAAATCAACAAATTACAAAAGTACTAAAGAAATAATAGCACTTAGAAGGAAATAGCCCTAAACTAGTAAACTATATTATTAGTTAAGGTAGAATAATGTGACATGGTACCAGAATTGATGGGCAAATCAATAGTACAAAATAAGAAGTCTTAGAATAGACTAAGGACATAGAATTTAGTATACTGTAAAGATAGCAATTAATTCAGTAAGGACAAAATAGATTTTTTAAAATTGCTGAATAGTTAAGAGAAAATAAAGCCAGATTTCTACTTCATTTCTAATTTTAAACTTTTCAAAAGATAAAAATGTAATTGTTACTGTGAAATAATCTGAAAGAATTTCAAGAAAAATTGTATAGTTTTAAAAAGTAATTTTATAGTCAAAAATTTCCTTCTAACAAGGCACAAATCTTAGAGTCACAAGAGAAAGCTCTGACACATTTATTTCAGCAAAGTGTTATCTTATACCGGGGTTTAAACACTAAAGAAAGCTTATTCATTAGAGCACATAATGCGTTCTTAGGAATGCTTTTAAATATTGGGGAGAAAGTAGTAAAAAATTAGATGAAATTCCCCTCCATATAGCTTATTTCTCAATGAGAATAAACAGATAACAAACAAATTAAAAAGTAGATATATAATGTCAGATGGTAATAAGTGCTATGAAAGAAAATTAAGCAGGAACAGAATGGTAATCATAAATATTTTTTGAATAAATGAAGAAGATTGAGAGTATAGAGTACTGTCAAGGGTGTGACGCATAAGCCTTTGGAAGTATCAATAGGAAAAAAAAGTATATGAAGCAATATTTATTCCTATATATTATTTGTGAGTGTATTAATTTGTACAATCTCTATAAAGAAAAATATGCCAAAAGGTAAACTGTTCAGACCCTCTGACTAACATTTTTACCTATTTCATTACTAATGCCTTTTGTCAGAGATATTAGTCACGACTCAACAATTGGCAGCTGCTATTATCATGTGTCCTAAGTTTTATGAGTCCACTCTCTGGTAGCCTATCACCATAAGGCTGTATTCACACAGCTATTATCAGTTCTTACTCCAGTGTATAGCTACTGTGCTAGTAAGAAAGCAATTCCCTGAAAATGGCAACTGTTCATTGTACCTTGGCATGTACATGGACATACAAAACAAACGTTCTAAAGTTGCTAGACAAAATGCATTATTTTTCCTGTGCTGTACTACAAGCTGATTAATCATGAGGCATTTCAGTGACTTGGAAATGAATAGGGTCGATGCTCTTCTTGTGATGTGGCACTGTAATAGCTTATTTTATTGGCGGTAGTAATAAAGGCTATATTACAAAGCATAAACTACTTTTCACCTTGAGTCTAACTGATTTCTGATAAAGCTGTGCAAATTCTGTGTGTGTTTTTCTTATTTATTCAAGACACCCCTTAAGAAGCAATTATCTCAATCGAGAGGAATGCTGAAAACAGATTATCTAATAATTCAAAGATGCCCATAAAGACTCAAATGAAAAAAGTAAAGAATATGTAGGTGAGTTTACCATCTTATGAATTAATCTCATTTAAAGGTAATATTTTTTCATGTAAAATTTTTACTCAAACTGATCAATAAATTGTACAGAAATTGCTCAACAAGATTTTGAAGAATGGTTATTGCCATGAATTGAACATTCTTACTTGATTCAGGAGTAAAACAATAGTATTATGTGAATTCACTGTAGAATATTTTTAAAAATAAAAACTCAGAGAGATACAAATAGTAGACTCACACATATCAGAAAACCAGCCATGCAAGGTAATCATCCTTGATATAAAATCTGATGAGCTGTCTTCCATATAATTCTTCGCATGTCTATAATATATAAAAAATTTTCTTAATGGGATAGTTAAGTCTTAGTATACTATTTGTTACTTCATTTGGCAATTTTGATATGCTACTTCTTGCCCAGAACCATCCTTTTTTTATTATTTTTTTGTATTTCAGCATATTACAGGGGTAAAAATGTTTAGGTTACATATATTGGCTTTGCCCCACCCGAGTCAGAGCTTCAAGTGTGTCCATCCCCCAGATGGTGAACACCACAACCATTAGGTGTATATACACCCATCCCCTTCTCCTTCTTCCCATCTACCCGACACCTGATGAATGTTACTACTATATGTGCACTTAAGTGTTGGTCAGTTAAGTCAGTTAATACCAATTTGATGGTGAGTACATGTGGTGCTTGTTTTTCCATTCTTGGGATACTTCACTTGGCAGAATGGGCTCTAGCTCTATCCAGGATAATACAAGAAGTGCTAGATCACCACTGTTTTATGTGGCTGAGTAGTACTCCATGATATACACATACCACATTTTATTTATCCACTCATGTACTGATGGGCACTTGGGTTGTTTCCACATCTTTGCAATTGTGAATCATGCTGCTATAAACACTCGAGTACACATGTCTTTTTTATAGAATGTCTTCTTTTCCTTTGGATAGATGCCCAATACTGGCATTGCTGGATCAAATGGTAGTTCTACGTGAAGCTCTGTGAGGTGTCTCCATAATACTTTCCACAGAGGCTGTACTAGTTTGCAGTCCCACCAGCAGTGTACGAGTGTTCCTATCTCTCCACATCCATGCCAATATTTAATATTTTTGTACTTTTTGATAAAGGCTATTCTCACTGGAGATAACTGACATCTCGTTGTGGTTTTGATTTGCATTTCCCTGATGATTAGAGATGTTGAATATTTTTGCATATGTTTGTGGCCATTAGTCTGTCTTCTTTTGAAAAGTTTCTGTTCATGTCCTTTGTCTTCTTTTC
This sequence comes from Lepilemur ruficaudatus, assembly GCA_963574885.1. Classification (NCBI taxonomy): domain Eukaryota; kingdom Metazoa; phylum Chordata; class Mammalia; order Primates; family Lepilemuridae; genus Lepilemur; species Lepilemur ruficaudatus. The sequence continues at coordinate 31,031 of CAUYRT010031428.1, forward strand.
TCAGATTTGTAAATATGTTTACTTTACTTATTTTGTGTACCTTTGCCACTTATATATTCAGCATTTCTCAATGGTGATAGTAATAGTTTAAAAATTTCTCACTTAAAATCACTTACAGATACCATGTTATAATCAAACATACACATTGATTTCTCTAACCTTCTTAGCATGATGCACATTGGAGCCACAGAATTTTAGGTTAGCTAGAGAGAGCAAAAGCTGGAACTCAAAAGGAGTTAGAGCAACTGCCCATAGGGTGAGTATCTGGGAAGTATCAGGCCGAATGCAACAGTGTGGTAATATGAAGCAAGGTTTAGGCAGATTTCTCAAGAGGCTGGGGAATATAATCTGGCCAAAGGAGCAGAATTATGTGGTTGAAAATGCAGAGTCAGATTTCTTTGTATTTATAGCATGTCTCCAATCTGTTATCAGAGGTTTAGGATATAGTAACCTACCTCCCCCAAAGAGAGATTTACAAGCCTTCAGGAAGGCTTAAGGATACCAGAAAAGCATATTGCAATCCAGAATGGTGTCAGTTTTGATTAGAAGCACTATTCAATAAATGGTGGTGGGAACATTGGATAGCCACATGCAGAAGAATGAAACAGGATCCATATCTCTCACCACTCACAAAAACTAATTCAAGATGGCTAAAGGACTTAAATGTAAGGCATGAAACTATAAGAATTCTAGAAGAAAATTTTGGAAAATCTCTTCGGCCTAGGCAAAGAATTTATGAAGAAGACCTCAATGGCAATCATAGCCACAACAAAAATAAATAAATCGGACTTAATTAGATTAATTAACAAAGCAAACAGACAGCCCAAAGAATGGGAGAAAATATTTTCAAGCTATATATCTGATAAAGGACTAATAGCCAGAATCTACAAACAGCTCAAGAAAATCAGCAAGAAAAAATCAAACAACTCCACTAAAAAGTGAGCAAAAGACATGAATAGAAGCTTCTGAAAAGAAGATAGACAAATGGCTAATAAACATAAAAAAATACTTAACCAATCATCAGAGAAATGTAAATCAAAACCACAATGAGATATCACCTAACCCTAGTGAGAATGGCTTTTATTAAAAAGTCCAAAAACAAAAAAACTGCTGGCTTGGATGCATAAAGAAAGGAACATTTACACATTGTTGGTACACTATGAATTAGTACAAACTCTATGGAAAACAGTATGGAGGTTCCTCAGAGAACTAAAAGTCAACCTTCCATTTGATCCAGCAATCCCACTACTGAGTATTTACCCAAAGGAAAAAAAAGTCATCTTATCAAAAAGACGCCAGCACCTGAATGTTTGCATTCAGCACATATTGCATATTGCAGCACAATTCACATCTGCAAAGATGTGGAATCAACCCAAATGCCCATTCATTCATGAGTGGATTAACAAAATATGGCATGTGAATACTATGAAATACTACTCAGCCATAAAAAATGATGAATTAATGCATTTTTCAACAATTTGGATGGAAATGGAGACCATTATCCTAAGTGAAGTACCTAAATAATGGAAAAACAAACACCATATATACTCACTGTTATATTGGAACTAACCAATGAGCACTCATGTGCACAGATGGAAGTAAAAGTCAGTGGAAATCAAACAGGGGGCAGAGGGGAAGAAGAGACAGGCAAAAACCTACTTAATGAGCCTCGTGAACACTATCTGGGTAATGGGCACACTTATAACCTTGACTCAACCATTGCAAAAGTGATCCATGTAAACAAAAACATTTGTACCCCCGTAATATTTTGAAATAAAAAAGTAAAATAAGAGTGCGATGTTTGCCCAGATAACTGAAAAGACTTCTTTGCAGCTTGGCCAGCCCAATTTGGCAAGATAAGGATTGCTACAACTGTGAGGTTAAATGGGCCTCAGAGACCTTACACCATGCCAAGTACCAGATCTAGTTGGCGACACAATATGATTCCAATAACCATCAAATGGTAGTAACAGTGTGCTGGTACACCTCCACTCTGGGCAGGGTTGAATCTGGGTCAGGATTATACCCATCAATTGATACTGCCTTAGGAAGCTGGGAAAGGAAAGTGTCAAGGAACTGGAGAAATTGCAGATGTCCCAGTGCTTACAGCTTAAAATTTTTCGTCTACAATTCAGGGCCTGACCAAATGTGGCTTCAACCCATTCTTTCAAAATTATCTCACACTAATTCATTTCTCCCACCTTACAATCTAACCAAGTAAATTTTGTGGCATGCCTTTTTATAGCTTAGTATCCTCTATGCCTTTCTCTGACATTTTCCCATGCATGGAATGTTCTCCCACCACTTCCCATCCCTCTCACCATGTGCTCAAATTAAATATATCTTTGAAGGCCCTATTCAAAATTACCAACCATTCTCCATAGAACTTTTACTGAGCATCATTTTGGGATACCGTCTTTTCTTTATTCTCTATGACACATAACTTCCTGCCTTGTATAATATAAAATCAATTTACATTTTTGCCGCCCTTTCAAGTATTTAGTATTTTGAGGAAAGATTCTACAATTATAATTAATTTATTAATATTATACCCCACTGTGCTTCAAGCTTCACCAAAAACCTTTTTAATAACTATTTATGAAGTTAATATTTTTCAACCTTACTCTGTCAAGAATCAATATAGCTATCATATGTTAAATAAAATAGGCAATGAATTTCTTGCCATCATAATTATGGAATGTACGGTGTTTTAACAATATGTAGCATGAAGACTAAAAGAGAAAAAAATGTTAACTCTCTTTTCTTAGAAAAATTCAAATTAACTCTTCTAAGATTTCCAATTTACTTGAATGCTGAACTGGAATATTAAGCAGGGTACTAAAAACATGAAATTTTAATTCAACACTGTCTCAGCCCTTTTTTGTTGCTATTGAGTAAGTGTTTCCATTGGAAAATTCTGAAAATGACTGGCAAGTAATCAAGTAATGGATATAATAGGGCAGTTAATGGCAGAAGCCATGTCTGAGCAAATCGATATTCACAAAAAGCATCAAGACAAGTGCATTTATCCGGAGTCATTGTATAGTAAACAAATCCTCCTTGAGTTTTGGAGAACATCACTGAAAACAAAGACTGTTCCTTCAAGATGTAAAAAAATGTTACCAGTTCTCAGGGGTTAATTGAAAGGACATTGTCAACAGTGGTAGATTCCAGATAGTCCTCCTTATTTTCTTGTATCTATTTGCCATGTTTTTGTGTGTTTTGATTTTCCCTCAAGTGTATATTTCTTTCAGTGGAGAATAGATTCTCCTGGGCCTTTAAAAATGATTTAATTCTTAACACCAAAAGCTCAGCAGCCTTGAGCAGTTCTGAAACACAAACCATAGCATGTGGGTCAAGATTAAAAGTACTGCTCGGTAAATTCACTTCGAGTCATTTAATTGTACACTTAAAATGGAGTGTTGGTTGTACGTAGACACAGTTGGAGCACTATGTATGTACTCTATGGACTACTTTGACAGAGTAGATTTTTGAATGTAACAAGATAAGTCAACTTGAGTGGTAATATATTTTGGTAAATAATCTCACTAAAAATTGTGACTTTAAACATTGTAATGTAAATTTTTTTTTGTTTTCCCCCAAAAAAATTAAAAAAAAAAAAAGAAAAAAAAATTGACTCCACTTTTCATAATGTCTTCATATGATAAGCAAAAGGCCAGGGATTTTGATACTCAGGAAGAAGGAAACTTAGATATGCAGAATATTTGAACAGAACTTTCCAGCATGACATAATAGTCAGAATGAGAGAGAGATAAAGAGAGAGGGAGATATTCTTGAATTCCTCTTCATTCTGGATGCTGTTACTAAAATACCACTTCCCTGCGCCCTTACAAACTTAAGCACCAGTTGAAAAAATGAATAAACACAAGAACACTAAATGGGTATCCTTGAAAAGGGGGCAAGATGTTTGGGTTCTAGCTCGGCTCTGAAATTATCCAGCTCTATGAA
>CAUYRT010031430.1:0-51656 GCA_963574885.1 Lepilemur ruficaudatus
ACTCTGGGAGGCCGAGGAGGGTGGATAGCTCAAGGTCAGGAGTTCAAGACCAGCCTGAGCAAGAGCGAGACCCCGTCTCTACTACAAATAGAAAGAAATTAATTGGACAACTAAAAATATATGTAAAAAATTAGCCGGGCATGGTGGTACATGCCTGTAGTCCCAGCTACTCGGGAGGCTGAGGCAGAAGGATCAATTGAGCCCAGGAGCTTGAGGTTGCTGTGAGCTAGGCTGACGCCACGGCACTCTACAGCCTGGGCAACAGAGTGAGACTCTGTCTCAAAAAAAAAAAAAAAAAAAAAGGGCTGGGTTGGGATAAGGGGGAGGTTGTCAGGGGTCGCGAGGTGAGGACAAGAAGGGATTATCCACGGGTGGGTGGGAGTCACTCACTCAGCTCAGCCTGTTTTCTAGGTCAGCACAGAACCCCAGGGTGGATCCGGCAGGGGTCCCGGGGTAAGGGTCGCCCGGGGCGGGGGCACTCACTCGGCGTAGCCTGCGTTCCAGGGCAGCGAGCGGCCCCGCGCGGGGCTGCGCACGGGCCGGGCATCCGGGCGGCGCGAGGCGTCGGCGGTGCCTGGGCTGGAGCCCGATCCGCGCAGGAAGCGCGGCCGCCGGTAGGGCACGGGGCTGGCACGCGGCCCGGGCGGCCGCGGCGCGGGCAGTGGGTCCCCGGGCAGGAAGCGGCGCCGGAACCAGCCGGCGGACATGGCGCGGCGGCAGGGGTCTGCCCGCGGAGCCGGGCCGAGGGCCGAGCGGATCCTAGCCGCCCCGCCCTAGGGAGGAGGAAGCGGCCCGGGGGCGGGGCGGCGGAGCGGTGACGCCCCCAAACCCCACCCTCTGGCCCGGAGCGTATGGGCCCCGCCGCCCGCTCTTGTGGTTTTCCGGCTTGTCCAGCCTCATAACAACGCTGAGAAGCAAACACTGTTGTCTGTTGTCCACCCCACTTCATAGGCAGAAAAACAGGCCTAGAGAGGCGAAGTCGCCTGCCCTGTGTCACACAGTAACACCAAGGAGGACTGAACATTCACCCACATGTGTGGTGCACTAGTCTTTGAGGGGGAGAGTCCCTGCCTCTACCCACCAGGGCTGCGGAGGGTCGGTCAGCAGGAGCTGGGCCAGGTCCATGGCAGAGCCTCAAGCCTCCTCCTGCTGGGCGGGGACCTTATGCAAGGGGAAGATGGGGACAGGATGTGCTTGGAGGTGTCAGATTGACACATTGAGTAAGAGTGTCTCAGAGCACAGTGTTCCGTCTGATGGCCTCCCTTCCTCACCCACCCAGCCTGGCACCCTCCACCGCAGACGGGGCTTAGTGGTCACCGTGGCCTTTGCAATCCTGAGAGGCTGCTCCCGCTCTCAAAGCCAGTCTCCCAAATGGCTGCCCTTCCAATCAAGATGTCCTCTCTGAACAGACAGCAGGATCCTCACTAGAGTGTGAAGTGACAGATGGCAGGAATCTGTGGGAGTTTAAAGGGGAATCCATGGTCCCCCAAAGGCTCCCACTGGTCAGAGTGCAGACCTGGGACTAATGGAAGTGAAAGACTTTCATCTGGGCTGGAGGCAAGATGTTGCAGTCTCTCAGCCACTGGCTAGTTGTCACCGTGTGGTCAGTGGCAGTGTCCCCTTGACATGTGCATGTTAACAGAGCACATTGTCACCCTTCTGTCACTTATGTTCAACTCCCTGTACAATGCTGTTATTTCTTTTTCATAATGGAAGATTCTGAGGCCCACAGAGGGGAAGTCTCTGGAGCTGTGCTGTTTCCATTATGACAGTGCAGCTGACTAAATGCCCCCTCCCCAGGGAATTTCTCTTCCCCTTTCCTCCTTCCGGAAGCCAGGGCTTGCCAACTCAAAGCCCCTAAGGCTCCACAGCTCAGTGCCCCCAGGACGGCTATATGAAGTATCCCTATGCTCACCTCCACTCCCTAGGCCAGGCTCAAGGTCAGGAGGCCCCACTTTCTCCCAGCAGCAACCCTGCCCCAGGGGGAGTTCCCCTGGCCCAAGGAGAAAGATTGAGCTGTGCCCAGCACCCAATCCCTCAGGTGACTCAGTTCCAGAGCCACCTGGGGGCTAATTTACTGAACCCACTGTGTGTGCCAGGCCCACACTGGGCACAGGAGCACAGTGTTAATGGAGAAGAGCAAAGCTACTACCCACTGAGCCCTCCTGCAGTGATGGCGGAAGTCCTGGTGGATGGTGCTTGATCCAGCTGGCAAGGGTGTAGGGACAAAGTCAGAGAAAATTTCCCAAAGGACATCTGAACTGAGACCTGTCATTGGGACAGAAATGGACCAGGGACCCAAGGTAGGGCAGGCTTAATTCAGTCTGTGGGGTCACCCCCTCACCTCACCAGTCAATGGCTCAGAGGCATTTTTTTTTTGAGATAGCATCTCTCTGTGTCACCCAGGCTGAAAGTGCAGTGGCACAATCATAGCTCACTGTAGCCTCAAACTCCTGGGCTCAAGCAATCCTCCTGCCTTAGCTTCCTATGTAGCTGGGACTGCAGGTGTGTAGCACCATGCCCAGCTTCAGAGGCTTTTAAAGTCTGTAATTAGAAGAAACAAAGGAAACACCCTCTTTTCCCCAGCCCACTGTCTTGGACTTACCTGAGCAGGGTGAAAGACCTGTCCTTCTTCACAGAAGCTCTGGGCAGCCAGATGTCACAGACAGTCTAATGCCTAGCTTAGCCACTTCACATTTTCAGAGCCATGTGGAGCCCTATGGCAAGGTAGTTCTGAGTGTTCCTTCAGTGCCACCAGGTTCCTCTGGACCCCTAGATTCCCAAGTGCCTCTGCCCTTGTCCGGATCCTAAGCCTGCCTATCTTTGTTAACTCTCTTATTTTGCTGAAGCACATCCTCCAGCAACTTTCTAAGAAAGGACGACTGGGAGACATCCCTGGGTCCTTGCAAGTCTAAAACGGTTTGTATTCTGCCTTTACTTTTGACTGATATTTGAGCTCAGAATTCTGACTGCTCTGTTCATTGTCTTTTCGCTGCTGTTGATACTGCTGAAATCCAAAGCCCTTCTCATTCTTAGACCTTTGGATTGGCCTGTGTTTGCTTTCTTTTCTCTCTAGAAGCTTCCAGGCTTTTCTGCCTCTGTTGTCTGCAAATGCAGACAAGATAGATCCCTCAGGGTGGGTCTGTCTTCATTCTTGGGCTGGGCCGTCCCTGCGGCCATGCAACCCCTCATTCCCCAGTGGCACCCTTTTCCTGACATCCTTCTCCCAAATGCTCCCCTCTGTCCTAGCGGCAGGCCTCTCCTCAGCAAACTCACCAGCACCTGGGGGATGGAAGGTGGGGGAGGAGCAAACCTAGAAAAGGAAAAAATTTTTTATCCTACATTTTTTTCACTCACAATGAAAAGCTTTTATTGAGTCCCACATCTGTTCTTTAACAAGATTTATTTCAGATTTAATTTTTTAATTGAATACGTTCATATGACTCAAAATTCAAAAGATATAAAAGTATATTTAGCAATAAGTCTCCCCTACAACCCATCCCCTGGCCACCCAGTTACTCTCTCAAAACACAACCAACATTACTAATTTTGTGGGGATCCTTCCAGAGATGTCAGGGGTATTCCGTGCAAATTCAAGCAAAAAATGTATATACACACACACATAAAATTTTATACATATAAAATCTTTCCTCCTCCCTCCCTTTTACACAAATGATAGCACACTCTATGTGCTACATATTCTCGCCTGAAATTTCCATCTGAGATTCCCTATCATTTTATATCAGTCCTTGAAGAGCTGCCTTGTTCTTTGTTAGGGCTGCAGAGCAGTTTCTGTGCCACTGTGGGACTCTATGTAGCTAGCTCTCCAATGATGGACATTTAAGTTGTTTTCAATTTTTTGCTTTATATTTTTTTGTGTGTGCACATATTGGTAGGATCATTTCCCAGTAATGAATGGTTGGGTCAAAGGCATTCATTGTTAATAGCGGCACTATTCACAATAGCCAAAAGGTGGAAACAATCCCATTGTCCATCAACAGAAGAATGCATAAATAAATGATAGTAATCACATTCAATGAAATATTACTCAATCATAAAAAGGAATGAAGTCCTGATATATGCTACAGTGTAGATGAACCTTGAAAACATCATGGTTAGAGAAACAAGCCAGACACAAAAAGTCACACATTGTTATGTTTCCATTTCTATGAAATACCCAGAATAAGTAAACCCATAGAAACAGAAAGCAGATCGGTGGTTGCCAGAGACTGGGGTAGGGAAGAATGGGAAACAACAGCTTAATGGGTATGGGGTTTTATTCTGGAGTAATGAAAATGTTTTGGAACTAGAGGTGGTAATAAGGTAATTATTACCACAGTAATAAGGTCCTAACTACTGGTGGAGGAAAAACAATAGACAAATATGTAAATATATGTCAGAAAGAATGATACAGGGAGAGGGTCAGCCAGGCAGTAGGGGAGACCTGCAGTTGAGGTAGTACCATCAATGATCCTGCCTTGTTATAGTTCATCCAGTGAGGCACATTTTCACCGGGAGCATGACTTCATTATTTTTCATTAACCTGGTTAATTCCTGTTTTCAGGAGGGCAAGGCTCTTATGGTTGTGTGGAATCACCAACTGCTCCCACAGAGGGGCCAGGTCTGACAAGCTAAGGTAACCAACAGTTCTGCATTGGCAAGGCTCAGAGTGGGGGGCCTTGCCGCAGAACAGTTCTCCCGAGGGCTAGCTGCAGGGCCACACAGCAGTTTTATTTTCCACTGTGAGTGCTGGAGTGACGGTAGTGAGCAGACTACACAGGCTCAGTCCTCAGGGTGTGCACAGGAAGATGAAGAAGAATACTCCTCAATTTGGAGTGTGCTGGACTCTTGGGTTGAGAAACTCAGGGCTTGGGGGGCCCAGAGGAGGCCCCAGTGTCCCCCAGTCAGGGCTGGGGAGCAGGACAGTAAATGGAGAGCTCAAGCTGGGGTGGGATACCAGGCAAGCCACATGCTTCATCATCATGTCTCAGCAACCCCAGCCCAAAAAGGCGGCTTCCTTGCCAGTCTTCCCAGCCAAAGTCCCTGGACAGGCTCTGATGGGGCCAGCTGGAGACATATGCTCATCCTTGACTCAATCACAGCGGCCTGGATGACACCAATACATTGATTGATTGACAGAACACGCTGGTACTGGCACCAGGAGGGCAAGGCTGTTGGGTAGACAGAAGTTCATTAGGAGGTGGGAAGTTCCTCAGGCTCACCAAGCTTTGGCCCTCCTTCAACCTCTGGGCCTTTGCATGTGCAGTTCCCTCTTCTCAAAAAACTTTTTCCTTCACTAGACTGGGTTGCTCTGTTCTCCCCTTTAGGTTTCCGCCCAAACTTCACCTCCTTTTGGAAACCCCTCATATTCTCTGCGCAGGGGCCCGGCCACAACAGACACTGTTCATCTGCTGGCTGCCTTCTAGTGTAGGTCTGGGCTCCCACCATGACGGCAAGGCCGCCGGCCATGACCACCCCGAGGTGCCAGTGCCCCACGGGACGCGGTCAGGAAACGTCCCCTGGGGAAGGGATGGCGCAGACAGCACTCACGCGCGCACCCATCCACACGCAGACCCCCATTCTGGTCACAAACCTGGATCCGCACGGATCCGCCCCTACTCGCAAACCCATCTGGCCTGGGGCGTACAGAATGTCGCGCGCGCACGCAAGGATGCAAGCCACCCACAGACCACCAGGCTCAGCGCTCACGTACACACACGAGCGTACGCCCACGCACGCTCGACCACCTGCGGGACAGAGGCACGCGCAAGCGTGCGCACACGCGGATCAACAGACCCACCCGGACCGAGGCGCGCACGCGCAGCCCCGAGTCCCCGCCCCTCCCGGCCTCGCCTGTCGGGGGCGGGGCGCCGCTGGGGGCGGGTCCTGCGGCACCACCCGGGAAGCTGCGCGAGGCTCGGCAGCAGCCGCCACATCCTCCTCCTGTTCTTGGTCCAGGGTAGAGGAGCCGGGCCAGGGCCAAGCGGAGGGCTCTGACGGTGCGGGCGGAGCGGAGCGCAGAGCCATGGCACATCAGACGGGCATTCACGGTGAGGGCGGAAGGCGGGCGGGCATAGGACCCAGGGTCTCAGCTTTCCCCTCCCCGGCTCTCGGCCCCTCCCTCCTCCCCGCACCAGCCGGGGGAAGCTTCCTGTTCTCTTTTGCAGCCCTGGGTTGCCTAGTCTGGGCACATCTGGGGGAGTATGGACTTGCTGTGCATAGCCGGGAGTGGGTGTACATGTACCTGCACAGCTTGAGTGAAAGTATCTGTTTGCCCACCTGGGGGTGAATATGTCTGTGTGTGCCCATCTGTGTATTTTGTTCCTTTCTGAGGGAGGGTGTACCGGATGTGCACATCTGGGGGAGTGTACACGCGTGTGCACGTTTTCTGTGTATAGTCTTGTGTGTGCACATCTGGATATGACTTGCTTGTGCACATCTAGGGTTATTCATGCACATGCACTAGCAGTGTTTGAATGGACACTGGGTAGGTTGCATAGGACCATCTTTAGATATCAGTGTTTCATGGCAATGTGCACATGTCTGTGGGTGTCTGTGTGTGTGCATAATCGGGTGCACCTCAGTGTGCATTTGTTGCCATGGATGCATGTGTTGGATGTGTCTGTATGACTTCTATGGGCTTGGGTATTTGTGTGAGGAGGGAGCCTTGACCTTTGCTTCTCCCAGGACCCTCACATGCTCCTCCAGGCTAGGCTGGGGAAAACCTGGGACAGGGTTCTCTAAGTGGGATGGGAAGAATTGCCAGTCTGAGCTTGACCTTGACCTCTGACCTCCCTCCCATTTTCCACTGTGATCTCCTGAGTCTGCCCCAGCCAGGGTTGGAAGGTCCCAACTCAAGGCTGGAGTCAGGGAAGAGGGTCCAGATATGGGGTTTGTCGGGGAGGGTCTTGGCAGAGAATCCAGGCCAGCTCCCAGTCCCACCCCCCATCCCCAGGAAGCTTCACCAGCCCAGAGCATCACACACATGCCCTTGCCCATGGGTCCCAGTTTCCTCCTTGGACAGGCTGGGAGAGACGCGATGGCCCAGAGCCAAGTGCCCTGACCCAACTAGGGCCTCAGTGTCCCCATCGGTCACTGGCCTGGGAAGACTGCCTGGCCGGTGAGGAAGGTCCAGGCTGCTTGCCCAGACAGCCTGGAAGGTTTGGCCATCAGCCACTCTCCTCCACACCAGGGTCCCCTGCCTGGGGCTACCACCATCGACCTGCCTGACCGCAAGCAATCCGTCACGCAGGTGGTTGTGGTTGCTTGGTGGCTGGAATGCCCTGAACGGGTTTCCCTAGCCGCACCTCCACCCACCACCCCTCAGGACCAGAAAAGGCAGAGTCCTGGGTTAGGGCCAACCTCCCACCAGATAGGCTAGCTTCTCTCCAGGAGAAGCTGGAAGGGCAGGCTTCATGAGAGCCCCACAGGAGGGAACTGTGCCTGGCCTGCCCCTTCCTTCCTCTTTGTCTGGTCATAGCTGCTGCTTCCAGGCCTTCAGCCTATGTGGGGAGGTGGGGGGGTATCCTGGGAAGTCAACATCCCTCCCCTGCTCCCCGTGGTAGCTGGGGCCCTGCCTTACTCCCTCATTTCCCATACATTGAGACAGGCCTGCCTAGGAGGTCACTGGGGACTGGGCTTCTTCTTCCTGGGAGCAGCCCAGTCCTTCCCATTTCTGGCCTGGAGAGTTGATACGAGAGATCACCCTGGAGGACCAGGTACCAGTCCTGTTGTGACCATAGGTGTGGATCTGCTGACTCGGAGCAGGGCAGAGGACGGACCTGTAACCTGAGGCTCACTAGAGTTGAGGGGGTGGTTACGGTGGGGGGGCTATTCATGAATCTTTGATGACAGAGGCTCAGGTGTCCCCGGCCTGGCCTCTGGATTATTGATGGTGACTGGGGAGGCATTAGGGATGGGGTGGGGAGGGATGTCTCTTCCTCTGCTGGGGTGTTAGTTTGCCCTGGTAACACCAGAAGGGGCCTGTCCGCCTCTCCCTTGGGGGCGCTTCTCGGCCTCCCTCCCAGAAGGTCTGAGCAGGTAGAAGGGCAGCTTAGCACCTCCTGCCCTGCTGTTATTACTGTAATAAGAATTAATTGTTCTTAATAGAGGCCACCATTACCGAGCACTTTCTCCCATTTACTTCTCATCACAGTTCTGTGGAGTTTGGGGTATTATTTCCATTTTATAGATTGAAGTTCAGAGAGGTCAGGGGTTACACAGCTAAGGGAGAGGTCGATCTACAGAGGCCAAGCTTGGGGTCTGCCAATGGAAAGTTCTGTCCTGGCACAGTGGGACTGTATCTACCTGCCTACAATTCCATGCCATGCTTCTCTGAGCCCTCAGTTGAGCCCTTGCCCACCCAGTGGCCTTGGAGGGCGGTACACAGCCTGAGGTCTCAGGTTCACGGTCACCCTGCAAGGGGGCACCTGAGGACGTGACCAGAGTTGTTTTCCTAAAGGCCCCCCCCACCCCTGGGCTGCCCAGTCCTAGCCCTATAAATATTCTCTGACCTCAGCCTTCCAGCCATGTTCTTGCTGGAATTCTCCTGACCCCTGGGCAGCCTCAAGGTCATGCTGGCCTCGCCCTGCTCACCCAGAGACACCCAAGCAGGGCCCTTCGTCACTTGGACCTTAGTTTCCCCGTCCACTAATGGTGGACTTCCTGGGTGTGTGACTTTCTGGGTGTGTGACTTCCTGTGGTTCTCTGCTCTGGCCATGATTCTTACCTCTGTGCTTGGGTCCTTGGTCACTGGCTGTCACCTTCCAGCTCTGCGGCCCAAGGCCCAAGATGGAGTCTCTGGGGAGTTCCTGGGAGCCACTCCTCCAGGAAGGCTTCCCTACTGCCTGAGGGTTGAGGGCTTCTTGCTCCCTGGCAGGGCTGTGCCGGGGCTGGCAGTGGCTCCTCACAACCTCTCAGGGTCAGGCAGCCTGGCTAGTGGGCTGGGGCTAGATGTGCATGCGTCATGCGTGCGTGCGTGTCTACGTACACTTTGTACATCCTGTTGCCTGCACGTAGGTCTTAGCCAAGCTCTGCAGTTGTCTGCCTGTGTGTTTGTTAGCAGCTTGGAGACTGTATCTGTGTGTGCGTTTGCATGTCTAAACGTGTGTCCATTTATGTTCTACCAGCCGAGTACTCACGTATGAGGAGCCACAGCTGGGGCATCTGTCTGTGCATTCCTTTGTCTGTGAATATGACAGTGCTGAGAGTGTCCCAGGACAGCCCAGTACTGGGCCTTTGTGGGGGATAAGGGACAGGTGGGGGCGATTCACTCTGTGGCTGGCCTGCTTGCCCCAGTGCCCACTCCATCTTTGTGTGGGCTGTCCCATCCCTGCCTACTCCACCTGTCACCAGACCTCTCCCAGTCAGCAGGCCACTCGCCTGCCACTTCTGCTGGCTAAATTTGGGAGCTTATGTACAGTGGCCATCTCAGGTTCCCAGTCACATGGGGGGCCGTATTTAACCCGGTGCCCAGCTCCGCCACCAGACCCCACAGGACAAAGCAGGCCCTAGACTCATCCCTGCCCACTCTGCCTACTCATCCCCCACCATGTTTCTTGTTCTTATAGCCACAGAGGAGCTGAAGGAATTCTTTGCCAAGGCTCGGGCTGGCTCTGTCCGGCTCATCAAAGTTGTCATTGAGGATGGTGAGTACCCACCAGGGGCTAGGGCATAGGCGGGGGCTGGACTCAGCTGCCTCTGGGGTTGGGGAAGTGGGTGCTGGCCACCTAGCCCCCTCAGGACCTCAGTTTCCCCATCTGGGGATGGGAATGAGGTCACTCATGAAGAGGAGCCTCCCAGGGGAGCATTGAGGGTGGTCATGATTGTCACTCCTGTTATGCAGAGCAGGAAACCAGCGCTGGGGTCCTGCTCAGCCCTGGAGGTTGCGAGGGTCGTGAGTTGGGCCTGGTCAGGAAGGGGTGAGTGAGTCCAGGCCCTGCCTGCGTGGCCAGAACCACCCGCCTCCATCTGGTTGGCAGGCCCGGCCTGGGGAGACCAAAGGAGGTGCCCGGACCCTTCCCTTGGGAAGTGTCCCCGTAGTGGGAAGAAGGGATTTGCGTCTGGCTCATTCTGAGAGCAGGATGGGAGGATTCCTGGCTGGGCCTCAGTCTGGACCCTGAGGACCTTGTCTGGGGCAGTGCTGGGGGTGCAGGGGCTTGGCCTGAAGCCTGCAGTGGAGAGAGTTTGAGGAGGCAGAGGATTAGCTTGAGGCTGGGTGAGGGGTTGGGGTAGAGGACTCCTGCTCACTTCCCTCAGTGCCAAAGGACTGTCCCTGGAGGCAAGGGGTACAGACTTTGGGACTAGGGGTGGGCCAGGCCCCTCACGGGTCCCTCAGCCCTTCTTAGCAGCCATCCTGTAGTGGCCTTCGGGCAGCTGCCCGGATGGGCTTGCTACTTAGCTGGCTTTTCATATATTGACTTGGCTCAAATCAGGGTCTGCCCAGACCCATAATTGATCCCAGGCTTTAGGGCCACAGCTGTGCTGGCCTTTGCCCAGGGTCCCCAAATTCAGATGCCCTCAGAGGCTGGGTAGGGGTCACTGTGGTAGGTCATGAGTGAAGGCCTCCTGGGGCAGCAGGCCACAGCCTCCCGCCCTTAAAGAGGCAGTTGCACTCACTGGCCCCCGTCCTCAGCCCTGCCTGTTGCCCCCCAGACACGATGTGCCTGCAGCTTTTAAGCAGGAGGACTCTATAGGAGGGCTCTTATCCCAGCTCTGCGTTACAGTCGTTGGGGTACCTGGGAGCGCCCAGGGGGCTCTAGCCCCCAGCAGGCAGCCGCTGTCCCTCTCCAACTGAGTGTGGCCAGAGGTCCTGATTTTTCTAGAGAAGCTGTGAATTCTACTTCTTATATAAAATTCCCCAGTTTGAAAATATTAGCAGCAAATTAAAGGATGTTGACAGTGCCATGGGGGCAACTCAGCCTGTGGCTGCTGGTTTTCAACCTTGATCCCATCTGAGGTTCGTGGGGGCAGGTGAGGAGGCCGAGGCCCGCAGAGAGGCTGCTGGACTGGCGGGCCTGGCATATCAGGGTTCCTGGGCAGCGGGGGCCCTGCCCCCATCAGGAGGGCCTGGTGGTCAGGTGCCGGGACCCCCGGCCAGGCTTATTACCCCTTTGCTCCAGTTCTTCCTCCAGCCTGGGCCTGAGCACACCCGGGCTAGTGTTTGGTGCCCTGCTGAGGTCCCAGCCCGCAGGTGCAGTGTAGGTCCAGTGTATGCCTGATGCCCCATTCAGCCACTCTGCACCAGCCAAGGAGGTGGTAGGCCTGGTGGCAGCCAGGCATTAAGAAGTTGGCTGCTTTTGGTTTGTGAGTTTTTGGGGAACAGACGATAGCTAGTGGGGTGGCTGCAGGACACCTGTTTGTGCAGGGTTTGGTAGGAGCCCCTGCCTCCCTCTCTCCCAGATGATTTTGCCTCTGCAGGTTCCTGTGGCCTGGGCTGTGACACCACCTCCCTCAGCACATTTGTCCTGAGAGGGGTCCGCTGGGGTTCTGCTGAGCCCTGGGCCAAGGGAGGAGGGAGCAGGAGGTGGCGCCATGGGGACTGTGCACTGAGTGGCTGTGCCAGTAGGGTGGGGTGCAGAGGAGCACCTAGATGTGTGGGTGTCCTTGAGGGGCTGCACTGTTGGTGGCTGTGGCGCACGGCTGGGTGTTGGCTGTTTGTGTTGGTAGTCTGTGCGCGTGTGCGCATGCCGGGCATGTGTGGAGGGAGCAACCCTTGCCAGCAGCTTTGTGCCCTGCTCACCCACTCACTGATTCAAGCACATAGCCTCGTATTTTGGGGCCGTGGGGGCTCCAGGCAAGGCAGGGGGAGGTGGCCAGCAGGTCTGAGCTGGCTCAGAACGGCATAGCGAGGACAAGTCCGCAGTCAGAGGTGGAGGTGGGAGGTGGCTACTCTCCAGCTCACCCGGCCTCTGCCCCCAGAGCAGCTCGTGCTGGGTGCCTCGCAGGAGCCGGTGGGCCGCTGGGACCAGGACTATGACAGGGCTGTGCTGCCGCTGCTGGATGCCCAGCAGCCCTGCTACCTGCTCTACCGCCTAGACTCGCAGAACGCACAGGGTTTCGAGTGGCTCTTCCTAGCCTGGTCACCTGATAATTCCCCTGTGAGTCCTGGGGACCCCTGCCCAAGCCCAGGCTCAGGGCCAGTGGGGAGTGGGGAGGGCCCTGGCCTGAGGAGCCTTGGGGCGGGGGGGACACAGGCTGGCCAGGGAGGCTGAGGGAAGAGATATCAGGCCCTGTCCTAGAGAGTCTGAGAGAGGGACAGGGCCCTGTGCTTGGAGCCCAGATCCCTAGCGGTCCCGCAGCATCAGCCTGGCTCCTGGAGCTTAGGCTGGGCGAGGGCTGCCCATGCTGGTGGGAGTCCCCCCTCCCCCCCCCACGCTGTGTGCTGCGCCCTCTGCCGGGTGTGCGGGTGCAGTGGGAAGACCAGGTCTCCCAGAGGCTCCTGCTTGCTCCCAGAGAGGCAGTCCTGCCCAGAGGGCTCTTCATGGTTTGGCCCTGCCTTTAGGTGCGGCTGAAGATGCTGTACGCCGCCACACGGGCCACAGTGAAAAAGGAGTTTGGGGGAGGCCACATCAAGGATGAGCTCTTCGGGACTGCAAAGGTAGCTGCAAGGCCAGGACTCCCTGGGCCCTGGTTGTGGGCCCATGGAGAATGGGGCATTGTGTGGGGTCACAGAGCCAGTGCCAGGCTCGGGGATAAGATGGGGACAGCTGGGGGAGTCCAGGGGCTGCAAGCTGGGGTGCTCAGTGGGCTTCCTCTAGTCACCCCAAGGGGCCCATTTGCGCCTCTGCATCTGCCCCCCCAGGATGACCTCTCCTTCGCTGGGTATCAGAAGCACGTGTCCTCCTGTGCAGCACCCGCCCCGCTGACCTCGGCGGAGAGAGAGCTTCAGCAGATCCGGATCAACGAGGTGGGTGTGCTGCGCAGGTTGGGCAAGAGTCCCAGCCAGAGGCCCTCAGGGTCACGCCAGGCCCTGCTGGCAGAGCCTGTGCGCCCTCACCGTGCCCCGCCCCCAGGTGAAGACAGAGCTCAGCGTGGAGAGCAAGCAGCAGACCCTGCAGGGCCTCGCCTTCCCCCTGCAGCCCACGGCCCAGCGGGCACTCCAGCAGCTCAAGCAAAAGATCATCAACTACATCCAGCTGGTGGGTGCCCATCCCCTGCCCTGGCACACACCCTGTGCCCCACCCCTGCTGCCCTCAGCCTGCAGCCTGCCCACTTCACCTCGCCTGTATGTTCATGGGGCCACACCGTCCACCCCACCCGCCTGTTCTGCCTGGGCGCAGCTACATGTATACGCACACACGGCCTGCCCCTCAGCCCTGGGACCCTTCCTGTCTAGATTGCCTCTGCAGCCCCCTTGACTACCCCTTTCCTGCAAGTCCTTCTGGCGCCAGTGGTCCAGGCTGCCCCCTTTCAAGCAGAATGGCTCCTCCCTTGCAAGGGGCTCCCCCAGAGGCCCCAGAGTGTCTCCCTGAGGCCAAGACCCTGAGTGTCGTCCTGCCCACCGCCCTTGGTGGGAGTGCCTTCTCCAGCAGGTCCTCCAAAGGAGCAGAATTGGGGCTGAGCCCAGGCATGGCCTCTTCAGAGGGACTGCCACAGAGGGACGGCCACTGGGGAGAGTCCCGGAAGAGGGGGGTCACAAGCAGGCTGCCAGCCAGTCCTACTTCGGGAGTTTTTGTGGGGGGAGTGGGCCTGGGCCCTCCCCAACCCGGTACCCTCCTTCTCCCCCCGCCCCGTGGCAGAAGCTGGACCTGGAGCGGGAGACCATAGAACTGGTGCACACGGAGCCCACCGACGTGGCCCAGCTGCCCTCACGGGTGCCCCGAGATACTCCCCGCTACCACTTCTTTCTCTACAAGCACACCCACGAGGGGGACCCCCTCGAGTCTGTGGGTGAGTGACCGCAGCAGGGCTGCCAAGCCTGTGGCTGGGCAGGGCAGGGCTGGCCAACAGCCGGGTGGGCCTGCTCTGGGGGTGAAGGTCAGCAGGTTCCCCAGGCCTGCCCAGCCTCACTGCCCTGCCCGCCCCCATGCCCCGCAGTGTTCATCTACTCGATGCCGGGCTACAAGTGCAGCATCAAGGAGCGCATGCTCTACTCCAGCTGCAAGAGCCGTCTCCTTGACTCTGTGGAGCAGGATTTCCAGCTAGAGATCTCCAAGAAGGTGGGTGCCTGTCCCCAGCGCCCAGTCACCCCAACCACAACGTGTGGCATTGGAATCCCGAGATGATGGCAGAGGAGGACTCGCTGCTGTGTCGATCATGGGGAACAAACCTGAGGCCCAAGGGGAGACACGCCTTGCCCAGGCTGCCTAGCTGATGGGTGGCACAGACGAGCCCAAGCTCTGCCCACCACATTTTCTCCTTTCCCTTGGGGTGGTAAGGGGTTGACTGAGGCAGGCAGAGTCCGAGGTTTTGATCCTGGGGGTGGCATTCCAGGTGGGATCTCTTGGGGGAGAATCCAGGGCTGAGTATGAGAGATCAAGGGTTGCCCCAAGAGTGGGGGTTACCAAGGGTGGTGTGTGTTGGGGCCCCACCATTGGGGTGACCACTGCCTTGCCCCATGCAGATTGAGATTGGCGATGGGGCAGAGCTGACGGCCGAGTTCCTCTATGACGAGGTACACCCCAAGCAACACGCCTTCAAGCAGGCCTTCGCCAAGCCCAAGGGCCCGGGGGGCAAGCGGGGTCACAAACGCCTCATCCGTGGCCCCGGCGAGAATGGGGACGACAGCTAGGTGGCTGGACCTGAGCCTGGCCGGTGTGTGGACTGTGGGGCCACCCACACTGCCACTCCCTGCCACCTCCTTTCTTCTCATCCTGGGCTCCAGGAAAATGCTTCCTATGGGGCAGGAGGGGTGGTGGCTGAAAACACTTGCAGCTTCTGAGGGCCACCAGGCTGGCGTTTTGTGACCTTTCCATGTTGCTGTCCCTGCCTCTCATCTCTGTGCCCAGGGTGTCT
This sequence comes from Lepilemur ruficaudatus, assembly GCA_963574885.1. Classification (NCBI taxonomy): domain Eukaryota; kingdom Metazoa; phylum Chordata; class Mammalia; order Primates; family Lepilemuridae; genus Lepilemur; species Lepilemur ruficaudatus. The sequence continues at coordinate 14,956 of CAUYRT010031430.1, forward strand.
GGGGGCCCTGCCTGGCTGGCTCAAGGGAGCTGGGTGGGAGGCCTGATGTGAACTTGGCCTCCAGGGGCACTGAGACTAGGGTTCCAGCACAGCCCAGAAGTCTTTGGGTCACTGCAGGACAGGATGGTTGAATGCTGTATTTTCTAAAGAATAAAATATTTTTAAATCAAGACTGAGCCTGGCCTTGGGAGACCACCTCTGGCCCTGGGAATCGGGCAGCCCTGTGCATAAAACTGCCTTCTCCCCACTCAGGAGGGGCCTGTCCTGGCTGCAGGTGGGTGGGAGAGGCTGTGTCTGTGTGTAAGGGCACAGGGCTTGCCCAGGTGTCCTGGTGGACAGGGCCCTGCCCGGGAGCAGGCGTACCTCCCCTGTGATGTGGGGGATCTGGGTGCACTGGTTTCCTGTGGCTGCTGTAACCAATTACCACAAACTTGGTGGCTTCAAAAAATCCACAACTTTCTCTTACAGCTCGGAGGCCAGCAGTCTGAAATGAGTGTTACTTGGCCAAAATCAAGGTGTTGGCAGGGCTGCTTCCTCTGGAGGCCTGGGGAGCATCCAGTTCCTTGCCCTTGCCGGCTTCGAGGGCTGCCTGCATTCCTTGGCTTGTGGCCCTGTCTTCCATCTTTAGAGCCAAAGGCGCCTTCTCTGATTCTGCTTCTGTGGTCACGTGGCCCTCTTCTCTAGTTAAATCTCTCTGTCTCCATTTTAGAAGAGACACTGGTGATTACATTCATTTTCCCGGCCCCCTGCAACCTACCGTCTCAAAATCCATGACTTAATTATGTCTGCAGAATCCCTTTCACCATGTCAGGTCACATGTTCACAGGCTTGGGGTTAGGACGTGGGTCTCCGCATGGATTATGCTGCCTCCCACCTGGATAGGGGCTCTTCTCACTAGGCTTCCCAGCCCCCACGGGGCGGAGGCTGTGATGGGTGTTTCTGTGGACATCTATCTGTATCTGGACGTCTCCAGTCCGCGTGTCCAGACTTCTCTGTCTGCTCATCAGCCTCCCTCTAGCGCCTGCTTTCGCGCCCCTGGGGGAGGCAGGGCAGCTGGGGATGGGGGATGTGGGGTCAATGACTGCTGCTCAGGTGCTGAGTGGGCGCTGCCCTCTGCCCTGGCTCAGGGCAGTGTCTCATCCCTGGGGCCTTCCTCGGCCCCTGCTAAAGGCCCTAGGGCTGCAGCGGGGAGAGCCGGGACCCCGGCCAGGACACAGAGGAGGCCTGTCCTTGCCCATCGCCTCCCAGGGGGAGGAAGACAATGCCATCGCCCCACGCTGCTGAGCCAGCTGGCTGCCAGGCACCACGGAGCCTGCCTAGCGTGACACTGCCCAGAGGTGGGCCTGAGAGCAGCCAAGTGGCAGGTGTACAGCCCTGCCTCTTCCCCACAGCAACCCCACTGGTTCATTCATTCAGCCTTCACTCAGAGACACCCTCTCTGTGCCTGCCTAGGGCTGAGTACTGGGGACCCATAGGTTCACCAATTATTGGGCACCTACTGTGTGCTGGGCACTGCTCTGAGACCTGGGGATACAGACAACAGATCCCTGCCCTCAAGAAGCTGGCATTCCAGCAGGAGAATAAGACAATCTGCAATGAACCATGAAAAACCAATGCTATGGTCTGTCAGGGAAGGCTCCATTGAGTGGGTGACGTAGGGGCAGAAACTTGAAGGAGGCAAAGGAGGGGCCCAGGTGAGAGTCTGGGAAAAAAGCTCCCAGGCAGAGGGAACAGCATGCCCCAAGCCCCTGAGGCGGGGAGTGCCCGGGGTATTTAGCAACAGCCCAGGCAGATGGGGACAGTTCAGGGAGGCAGTGGGAGGCAGGTCCCATAGGACCTTACTGGCCATTATGTGGACTGTGGCTTTGACTTCAGAGACAGCCATGAAGGGCTCTGAGCAGAGGAGGGACCCAGTGTGACTTAGGCTTCAACAGGACCCTGCAGGGGCTGATCTGAGTAGGCTGAGGGTGGAGAGCAGGGCGGGGCAGCCAGAGGTGGCAGCGCCTGCACAGGTCCAGGCCAGATGGTGGCAGCTCAAACCTGCTGGTGGGCGTGTGGGCAGATTCTGCAGGTGGAGGCAGCAGGACCTGCTGAGGCATCCGGGGGCACCCTGGGGCTGTGGGCCTGAGGATGCTGAGTCCCAATCACCCCAGGGCAGAAGGGGCGTGGGAAGAGCCACTGGGGAGGCTGAGTGGGGTCCCAGCTGGGCTGGTGTGCCTGCCTTCCAGGAGCCCTGGAAATGCAGAAGAGGAGATCGTGTTCCGGAAAGAGGTTGCAAGGCTGTGGTGAAGGCAGGTGCAGCCCCAGCCTCCACTCAAGCTGTCCCCTGCCCCTGCACACTGGGGATGGCACTGCAGAGGCCGGAAAGGACAAGCGGGGAAGCCACTGTCCTGAGAGTGCCGGCCATGGGCAGGGGCTGAGGCATGAAGGTGAAGAGACTTCTTGGGACAGGGAGGGCCTGGCAGGTGTGTCCCAGTCTCTCACTGTCATTAGGCTGGGCTCTGGGCCTTAGTTCCTCCCCAGACTTCCCAGAGGACAGGTGTGAGGCCCTGGTGGGATGCAGGCTGTCTGGGAGGGGAGTGGAAAGAGGAAGGGGTAAAGGGGTGTCTGCCATCTGACTATGCAAATGGCCTCTGACTCATGGGACCCTGGCCCCCTTGTCATGGGGAGGACGGAACTTGGGGGGGTGGGGAGTTACTAGGCTGTTTTAAAATTCTTACTTCCTCTATTCTCTGAGCTGCTGGTGCGCCTGAGGGAAGGGACCCAGAGTGCTCTGAGTGCGAAGCATCCTTCCCTGCAGCTGCTGCCCCGCCTGCCAGCCAGACCCTCTGGAGGAGACCCTACTCCCCATCATGGTAGGACAGCAGCTCTCAGCCCCCTGGGGAAGGGAATGGCCTGGGAAGGGACCGGCAGAGAGGTGGGCTTGGCAGCTGCCGGCAACAGTGAATAGGGCTGTCACCCACATGGCCCTGGGGACACTCACTGAAGCCTGAAGACATCAGAGCAGAAGCTCTTCTCTGAGCAGCGAGACCAAAGCAACTGTGGCACGAGGAGGCTGAGGCCAGGGGCTTCAGGCAGTGGCAGGGCTGGGGCTGCGTGCACAGGTACATGTGCTGGGGCTGGGCTCCGATCTGTTGCTGACCACAGCAGGTGGAGGGCTCTCCGGCTGGGTGAGGCGGGCAGAGGGTGAGAGAGCTGGGCAGTGGACGGGGCTAGGGCAGGCGGGCAGAGGGCAGAGAGGGGATTTGGGAGTGGCTGGAGGGGAGGGAGCCAGCTGCCACCTTGCTCAGGAGGAAAGAGAACAGGCCTCTGAGGAGAGGGGGCTGGGCCCATTGGCCGCCTTGCCTGGCCCTCCTGTCCAGCTGGGTTTGGTGTTGAGTGAAAGCTCCAAATCGTGAGCTAGATTCCAGGTCTCAGTCCCAGTTCTGGGTCCAGTCAAAGGCTGGGTCTGAGACCGAGCTCAGGCTCCCCATGAGACTTGGACGGGGAAGGGGCTCAGCGGCCAGGCAGGAAGCTCCGTGGGGTGGGCTTGGAGAAAGGGGCGAAAGCCCTGCTGAAAGACCCCCACGAAGTGGAGTGGGTGGAGGTGGAGCTTGGGGCTGGACACTCACACAGCCCTACCCCACCCCACAGGGTTCCTGTCGTGCCCTGTACCCCCTGTCTCTGCTGGTGCAGGCTGAGGCACTGGCTGTGGCCCTGGCCCTGGGTACCCTGCCTGCCTTCCTCCCCTGTGAGCTCCGGCCCCATGGCCAGGTGAACTGCAACTGGCTGTTCCTGAAGTCTGTTCCCCACTTCTCCGCGGCAGCACCCCGTGGCAATGTCACCAGCCTTTCCTTGTCCTCCAACCGCATCCACCACCTCCGTGACTCTGACTTTGCCCACCTGTCCAGCCTGCGGCATCTCAATCTCAAGTGGAACTGCCCGCCGGTCGGCCTCAGCCCCATGCACTTCTCCTGCCACATGACCATAGAGCCCCACACCTTCCTGGCTGTGCCCACCCTGGAAGAGCTGAACTTGAGCTATAACAGCATCACCTCTGTGCCTGCCCTGCCCAAATCCCTTGTGTCCCTGTCCCTGAGCCGCACCAACATCCTGGTGCTGGATGTTACCAGCCTCGCAGGCCTGCATGCCCTGCACTCCCTATATATGGACGGCAACTGCTATTACAAGAACCCTTGCGGGCAGGCACTGAATGTGACCCCAGGCGCCCTCCTTGGCCTGCGGAACCTCACTCACCTGTCGCTCAAGTACAACAACCTCACAGAGGTGCCCCGCAACCTGCCCCCAAGCCTTGAGTATCTGCTGTTGTCCTACAACCACATTGTCAAATTGGTGCCAGGGGACCTGGCCAATCTGACTGCCCTGCGTGTGCTTGACGTGGGCGGAAATTGCCGCCGATGTGATCATGCGCGCAATCCCTGCATGGAGTGCCCGCGTCACTTCCCCAAGCTACATCCTGACACTTTCAGCCACCTCAGCCATCTCGAAGGCCTGGTGTTGAAGGACAGTTCTCTCTCCAGGCTTGATGCCAGATGGTTCCATGGTCTGGGCAACCTCACAGTGCTGGACCTGAGTGAGAACTTCCTCTATGACTGTATCACCAAGACCAAGGCCTTCCAGGGCCTGGCACAGCTGCGCAAGCTCAACCTGTCCTTCAATTACCAAAAGAGGGTGTCCTTTGCCCACCTGCAGCTGGCATCCTCCTTCGGGAGCCTGATCTCACTGCAGGAGCTGGACATGCATGGCATCTTCTTCCGCTCGCTCGATGAGACCACGCTCCGGCCGCTGGCCCGGTTGCCCATGCTCCAGATTCTGCGTCTGCAGATGAACTTCATCAACCAGGCCAACCTCAGCATCTTTGGGGCCTTCCCTGGCCTGCGCTACGTGGATCTGTCCAACAACCGCATTAGTGGAGCTGCAAAGCTGGCGGCCACCATGGGGGAGGCAGATGGTGAGGAAAAGGTCTGGCTGCAGCCTGGGGACCTTGCTCCAGCCCCACTGGCCATCCCCAGCTCTGAGGACTTCATGCCCAACTGCAGGACCTTCAACTTCACCTTGGACCTCTCACGGAACAACCTGGTGACAGTCCAGCCGGAGATGTTTGCCCAGCTCTCTCACCTCCAGTGCCTGTGCCTGAGCCACAACAGCATTTCCCAGGCGGTCAATGGTTCTCAGTTCCTGCCGCTGACCAGGCTGCGGGTGCTAGACTTGTCTCATAATAAGCTGGACCTATACCACGGGCGCTCGTTCACAGAGCTACCACGCCTGGAGGCCCTAGACCTCAGCTACAACAGCCAGCCCTTCAGCATGCAGGGCGTGGGCCACAACCTCAGCTTCGTGGCCCAGCTGCCCACCCTGCGCTACCTCAGCCTGGCACACAACGACATCCATAGCCGTGTGTCCCAGCAGCTCTGCAGCACCTCACTGCGGGCCCTGGACTTCAGCGGCAATGCCCTGAGCCGTATGTGGGCCGAGGGAGACCTCTACCTCCACTTCTTCCAAGGCCTGAGAGGCCTGGTCTGGCTGGACTTGTCCCAGAATCGCCTGCATACCCTCTTGTCCCGGAACCTGTACAACCTCCCGAAGAGTCTGCGGCTGCTACGTCTCCGTAACAATCACCTGGCCTTCTTCAGGTGGAGCAGCCTCACCTTCCTGCCCAACCTGGAAGCCCTGGACCTGGCGGGAAACCAGCTGAAGGCCCTGACCAACGGCACCCTGCCTGCTGGCACTCGGCTGCGGAGGCTAGATCTCAGCAGCAACAGCATCAGCTTCGTGGCCACCGGCTTCTTTGTCCTGGCCATGGAGCTGCGAGAGCTCAACCTCAGTGCCAATGCCCTCAAGACAGTGGAGCCCTCCTGGTTTGGACCCTTGGCAAGTTCCCTAAACATGCTAGATGTGAGTGCCAACCCTCTGCACTGCGCCTGTGGCGCAGCCTTCGTGGACTTCCTGCTGGAGGTGCAGGCAGCCGTGCCTGGTCTGCCCAGCCGGGTGAAGTGTGGCAGTCCAGGCCAGCTCCAAGGCCGCAGCATCTTTGCACAGGACCTGCGCCTCTGCCTGGACGAGACCCTCTCCTGGGACTGTTTTGGCCTCTCACTGCTGGCTGTGGCTCTGGGCCTGGCTGTGCCCTTGCTGCACCACCTCTGCGGCTGGGACCTCTGGTACTGCTTCCACCTGTGCCTGGCCTGGCTTCCCCGGTGGGGACGGTGGGGTGAGGACATCCTGCCTTATGATGCCTTCGTGGTCTTCGACAAGGCGCAGAGTGCTGTGGCCGACTGGGTGTACAACGAGCTGCGGGGTCGACTGGAGGAGCGCCGGGGGCGCCGGGCACTCCGCCTGTGCCTGGAGGAGCGCGACTGGGTGCCCGGCAAGACACTCTTTGAGAACCTGTGGGCCTCTGTCTATGGCAGCCGCAAGACGCTGTTTGTGCTGGCCCACACAGACCGGGTCAGCGCCCTCTTGCGTGCCAGCTTCCTGCTGGCCCAGCAGCGCCTGCTGGAGGACCGCAAGGATGTCGTGGTGCTGGTGATCCTGAGCCCTGACGCCGGCCGCTCCCGCTATGTGCGGCTGCGCCAGCGCCTCTGCCGCCAGAGTGTCCTCCTCTGGCCCCACCAGCCCAGCGGTCAGGGCAGCTTCTGGGCCCAGCTGGGCATGGCCCTGACCAGGGACAACCGCCACTTTTATAACCGGAACTTCTGCCGCGGACCCACAGCCGAATAGCCCTGAGCCATGGTGCTGCCCAGCCCCCTCCATGCTCAGCCCCGTCTCCCGCCTTGCTCTGCAGCCCACGGCTGTGCCTGTGCCTCCACGGTCCCCCTCAGTCGGACCTGGAATAGAGCAGGTACTCAATAAATGCCACCAGAGGCCAGATGGCTAACCGTGTGCTCACTGGAGGTGTGGCTGGGAGGAGAGAAGGGAGAATTCTCCAGGCCTCCATAAGTGAAGAGGGACAAAGTGGCTAGGGGAAAATTGCCAAGACAGGACAAAGGTCTGCGGGGGAGAGAAGCTGCTAAGGGCAGTTTTGTTCATGGGCATCTTTTCAGGGGGGTCTGATGATGGACACCGAATGTGGTCTTGGTGCTTCCTGGAGAGCAGGGGCAGGTTTCTTGAGTGTCCTGCCCTGCCCTTCTCAAGCAGAGCCAGGCAGCTGCTGCCAGGCCTGCTCAGCACTTCTCTGTTGTGTATTGGTCTCAGGTATTTGCCCCTTTCACCTGCTGGACTGAAAATGCCTGAGGGCAGAGAACCTTCAGCCTGGTTCGTTTCTGGCTCCCAGCAAAGTCCCGAGAGGCGGCAGCTCAGGGCAATATTCATCCCAAAATGTAAGGAAAACATGGATTTGTGGCACGTTTGGAGGGGTGATTCCGCCCTCTAGTGGCCATGTCTGTGCTTGGTGAAGAAGGCCGCTTCCCACTGGGGAGAGGAAGGCCTGTGGGTGTATCCTTGCAGCAGGGAGCTGAGAGGGAGCAGGGAGCCACAGAAGATTCTAGGCTGAGCTCACAATCCATCCCTTGCTTTTCCACCTAGAGGCACATGCTGGGTCTCTCTGTTCTGATATTTAAGGGACACTTAGGTGAGCTGCCACCTGGCTGCAAAGGTGGGCCTCTCAGAGCTGACTGCACGCAGTGTGGAGACACAGCCACATCTGATCAGGACGGAGTGTGTGTGTGTGCCTCTATTTTTGATATACAGTGTGTATTTAAGGACACAGCTGGGAGCCCTGATGAGAAGAGACCAATGTTTGGAGAGGTCAGGGTCTGTACCCAATAAGTATGCATGGAGCCATGAGGAGTATCAGGCCTGCGGCCCTTGAGGGGCCCTATCCTGGGCTGGCTGTCTACACCATCACAGCAATCACACCCGACCTTTGGGGGCAAGGGAGAAACGCAGTAGCCAGAACACAGTTGACAGAGCTAGGCCTGGGGCAGGCTGCAGGAGAGTTGAACCGGTTTGACTGGCCCAGGCTAGTTTGGGGTCTGCTCTGCCACTCAGGGCCTCTGGAGGGGAGGGTTGGAGCTGGCAGCAGACAGCTAATTTTGTAGCCTGATTGTGGGCAGCCCTTCAGAGGGGTTGCTTTTGCCCTCCCTCCAGCCCTCTGGCGCATAGCCATAGCCACAAGGGAAGTATCAGTACCTTCTTTCTTCTTTCTGACTTGGGCCAGGGGCTTCTGTGGTGGGCTGGAGTTCCCTGTTCTCTGCTCATCTGAAAGACAGAAGGAGGGTCTCTGACCTACCTATTGAAGCCCCACGTGGGCTCTGACCTGACCTGTCATTCTGCCTTGGCTGATGCCTCAGAAGAAAAGAAAATAAGATGAGTCCTTTCTCCTAGGCTGGAGTCTGGGGGAGTCCCCTGCTGAGTGGCTCTGACACTATTCTGGCCAGCACAGAAGCAGGAAGTAGGAAGCAGGGCCCTGTCCAGGGAACCATGTTTTGCATGTAGGAAGAGCAACCTGCCTCCCTCTCAGGATAGCCAAGTTTGCCTCTGGCAGTCCCAGGTGGGACTTCCATCTAGCCACCCACACACGCGTGCTCACGGTCCTAGTGCTTTTGGGGCTGGGGATTCAGAAGAACATTTTGCAGATGAAGCGTGGGGGCTGTGGCTGTGGTAGGACTGTTGGGCTTGGCTTGAGTGAATCTGGGGTCCATGGCACTCGACTCTGTGCTATATACAGGACCAGAGGACAGAACTCTACTATCTCAGGTCCTGCAGAGCTGGGCCTCTCTGGGGCTGGGTGAGAGGCAGCTCCCACTGCACTGTAGTCAGGCAGGTATGCACGGCGGGCCCCAGGCCCTCTCCTCCATACTGCCAGCTATCCTTGCCCGTTAACACTGCCTTGGCTCTGCAAGACCAGGAAAGAGATAGGACTCAGGTCAGATTGCCTGGGCCTGCATCCCATTTGGGTTGTCCTGGGCAGGTGACCTTCCCTTTAGGAGCCTCAGTTTGCTCATCTGTAAATGGGAATGGCCAGAGCTGCTCTGCAGGCTGGTGTAAGGATTAGTGGTAATGTGTACAAAGGTCTGAAAAACCTAGCAGGGCCTCAGTTGTCATTATTAGGTAATGGGGTTAATACACATGACCATCAGCTGATACGGCTTCAGTGTTTCTCTCTCCTCCCAGAGAATGATCCTCCTGGGACAGAGCACTGATAGGCTTCAGATGTGGTTGAATCAAAGGCATATGAAGCTGGGGACAGCAGCTCTCCCTGGGAACAGGACCAGGGCTCCTGGGAAAGGCCCCAGACCTGCTGTGGCCCCCTCGTCTTGGGGAGCAGTGGGTATGGGGACAGGATTGAGAAAAACCTGATAGGAGGAAAGCCTCTATGTCGGAAAGTCCATCTACTAGGATTTCAAAATACACTCACCTCTTTTCCTCTAGGACACTTTATTTAATGCCCTAGGATTCTAAGTATTCTTTTTTTATGTTTTTTGTAGGAATTAACACACCTTTTTAATTAGTTTTAAATATTTTTAAGGTTTAAAAAATGTCTAAAGATTGCAATTTCTAGTTGGAAAACATTATCTGAATGAATACCCTAAGGGCAAACCACTGCAAAATGCTTCAGCTGCATGTGGGGCAGAGGGGTAGGCATTATCTTCAAAGCACCCAGCTCTCTTGATGAGGTCAGAGGTGCACTGGTTTGTGTTGTTGCGACATACATTAGGTGACATAGGTTGCTTTTCCTTCGGTATGGGCTTTATTTGTTGGAAGGGCATCAAGCTTGACCTCCAAATTTGGCTGACAATTACTGATGAGATTCATAACCTTTGGGTTGCTCTGGCATTTTGATGTATTTGCCAGGCTCTGGGCCACATCCTGGAAAGCCACCATAACCGTCTGGATCCTGCATGGCTGCAAGAACCTCTGGACACTAAGAATTTCATTGAGTCCCGGCATTCCTGCCATTCTAGGCATGCCTGCTCCCATTCCAGGCAATTCCCCAGGAGAGCCACCTAGGAAAGAGCCATACTGAGCTCCTGATTGTCCTCTGGCTTATTCCTCCCTCTGGGCTCTCTCAAGCTCTTCTCCAGCCTTCTTAATCCTTTCCATTCTTTCTTTCATCGCTTGCTCTTCATGTTTTCGCTCATACTTTCTCCGATGTTTTGCAATTTTCTGGGCCCTAAATTGAACTTCTTTCAGCATTGCACTAGCATCTTCATAATAATCCAGTTTACGGGCAAGGGCAAGATTATGGGCTGCTGCTTCCCCATGGCCAGAAGTCTGTGTTTCCCTCTCCACTCATAAGGCTGAGCTGAATCAGGATTTATTTCAATGGCTCTATCACAATCTTGGAGAGCAGCATTTGGCTTCTGTAATTGGATGAAGACACTGGCGGTCTTGGCGTACAAAATGGCCAACCGAGGATTCAGCATGATGGCATCTGTGAACAGTCAATGGCCTTCTGTAGTTCATCACCAGTTAGGGCCACAGTGGCAGCCACTTTCTTATCATTTGCCTGACCGTCATCTCCTCGATTCTCTCTCCATTTTCATCTCCCATTTCTTGAGGGGCATCAAGTGTCTGGTTCAGTCACACCTGCATTATCAATTTCTCACTTTCCTCACTTGATGGTTCCTCTGTTTTCCTCCACCTTGTGACTGTTTTTTCTTCCTTAATATTTTCTTCTGATTTGGCTTTCTGCATAGCAAGTGCTACTTTAACCCCCATGCTCTCCCCCTGCTCCCTCAGGAAGCGCATTTCCTCGGGGTGCAGGACGCTCGGATCCTGCTTACACATTTTCACCAAGGCCCGAAGCTCGCTCACTGTGCAGGGGGTCCATGGTCAGGAGATGGAGGACGCGGCTGAGGAGGCTGCAGCCGGATTCCAGGCCTGGGCGCTAGCTCAGCGTGATCATGTAGAAGGGGCGGCTTCTAAATATTTTTAGAGAAGTTTCATGACATCGCAGTTTCACACTAGAGTTGCTTAAATAAGCCAAACCTCTCATCTTGAAGCAGTTCACACATCTGAGCTACTTCCTGCAGATCATTCCATGCTTTGTTCTTGTAGCCCAAGAAGCAGGGAGGGGAAGTGCACCTAAGGGCCTTGTTGGCTCTGCTGCTCGTGAGTCTTATGGAGAAAGAGCGGGTCTTCCTAAGCATTCGAGTAGACACATCACCCCAGCTAGAGGAAAACAATCCCATTTGAAGGAAAGGGGGTGGAGCGAGTCGCAGGCCTGGGAATGTGAGGGACAATAGAAGCTGAAAGCTTCTGAGGCAACAGAGCTGGGAATGCTGAGGCTTATTTCTGGAGCAGGAAGGAACCGAATCATGGTTCTGAGGTGACGGGACTTCCATCACAACCCGCCTAGATATCTGACTTTATCTGATGGGCCCATGATAAGGTTGTGGCCCACGGCCAGCCTGCCAGCACAACTCTGAGAGGAGAAAGCACAGCTGCCCTTTCTAGAGCTGCAAGACAGAGGGCAGGCCAAGACAATTTCCTGACCTCTAGTTGCTTGGTTTGTCTTCAGCTTATTCTTTCCAGCAAACTAGACTGGTCGTCATTGGGGCTCTTTTTCATTCCACACACATTTGCTTAGCACTGTGTATCAGGTACTGTACTGGACTTTGAGGATACAGAAGTGAGAAGATGGGGTACCTGTCTTCATGGAGATGACATTACAACAGGGCAAATGATCAACATGGGAAAAAGTCACCATGGGCGGTGACCAGACCTTTAAAGGGCATTATGGCAGTGGCCAATGGTGAGAATGCAAGAGGGTCTGCCTTAGCTGGCGTGCTCAGTGGAGGTCTCCTTGGGGACTTTGTCCTGAGTGAAGAGAGGCAGCTACACCATGATCCAGGGTAGAAAAATCCAAGCAGAGAAAGTGGCTAACACCAAGGCCTGGAAGCTGGAGAGAACCTGGGTATTTGAGACCCAGAAGTGGGCCCAGCACATGCAACAGTGAACAAACGAGGCGGGGGACAGGAGATAATGCTGGAGAACTGGATGGGAGCCCAACCCCAACTCTGCCAGCCTGTGGGGAATCTAGAATTTAATCCATGTGTAACTGGAAGGCCCAGGAATGTGTTTTGCATGGAAGGGACATGATCTGATCTGTACTTTTGAAAGATCTTTCAGGATATTATTGGGGTGGAGTCTGGGGCACATGCCAGATGATGGCATGAACAAGGTGGCAGCAGTGGAAGGGATGAGACATGGCCTCGCCCGAGGTCATTTCAGAGGTGGAACTGACAGGACTTGCTAGTAGTGTGCCGCTGAGGGCGAGAGCTGACTTCCAAACGAGAGTCTGAGCACCTGGGCAGATGATGGTGAGACAGGGGAAGAGCAGGAGGGATGGGCAGACCCAGTGTGCCCTCTGCACCTCCATGGTCAGAGGTGCTTGTTTGACACCCAGGCAGACACAGCAGTCAGCAGTCCATACATGCAGTCAAAAGCCCAGGACGAGGAGAGATTACATGGGGTGGGGTGTGTTGAGTGCAGTTAAAAGATGAGCCTGGTAAGGCCATCAACATCACAGGAGAACCCAGCCAAAGGGACTGAGAAGGACCAGCACATGCAGTAGGAGAAACAAGCAGCAGAGGTTAGTGGTACAGAAGCTTAGAGGAGAAAGCGAAAAGGCCAAGGACAGCCTCAAATGCCACCGAGAGATCCAATGGAAGGAAGAACTGGCCACTGGATTTGGCAAGATAGAGGCAGATAAAAGAGTGAGTGGGGAGGTTACGCAGAAGACAGAGGCGGGGGCAGCGAGAAGGGGGTCTGGGGGTCTCTGAGGGAGATTTTGTTTAGAGTTTGTTTTTAAGACGAGTGACAGGCCAGGCGCAGTGGCTCACGCCTGTAATCCTAGCACTCTGAGAGGCCGAGGCAGGCAGATCGTTTGAGCTCAGGAGTTCAAGACCAGCCTGAGCAAGAGTGAGACCCCATCTCTACCAAAAATAGAAAAATTAGCCAGGCATGGTGGCACGTGCCTGTAGTCCCAGCTACTCGGGGAGGCTGAGGCAGAAGGATCGCTTGAGCCCAGGAGTTTGAGGTTCCTGTGAGCTAGGCTGACGCCACAGCACTCTAGCTGGGGCAACAGAGTGAGACTCTGTCTCAAAAAAAAAAAAAAAAAGGACGAGTGACAAAGCCTGCTGCACGCCAACGGGAATGAGCCCGCAGAGCAGGGAGAGATTCATGCAGCAAAGGAAAGAGCCGGCTGCAGGAATGAGCAAGCAGAGGACACAAAACACAAGTGGAGAGTCAGGGTGAGGAGCACAAACCCCTCTGCTTTCACTGCAGGGCACACGACTACAGGTGCAGGAAGCCGAGGGGATGGGGAAGTGGCTGGTAACAGACAGATTGGTCCCGTCATCGCGATGACTCGACTTTCACAGGGAAGTATGAGGTCAAGGCAGTAGCTGAAAGGGAGAGCAGGAGGGAGGCAGCTACAGCAGGACAGCTGAGCAGCACTGACTACACACTGAAGATGTGAGGTGCCAAGTTTAAAGTGAAACCAGCTGCCGTGGTGGTGTCACTTCTTTTAAAGCCGTTCAGTTGCTGGGGTGCGGCTAGGTCTGCCACTGGATGTGGTAGGCATTAAAGAGGTAGCTGGGCTCAAGCAGAGTGGGAGGTTCTGCCACTCCAGCAGAGTCTGAAGCTACTACCAGAGGACCAGTATTTTTTGATAGTTAATACATCTCTATCATAAAAGGCTGATGAAAAATTATTTCTGGATTCAGAGCCAATAGCAGAAAGACCCATCACTTAAACAAGAATTTATTTCAGGACTATGTTTTTACTATAGATTAAAATTTAATATAATTTATTTCCCATATAAAGACAACTCTGGAGACTATCTAGATATGATAACTGCCTGCGAGTAGGTAAACTGAGGTCACACTCAGGCCTGAGCAGATACCAACTTGCTTAAGCCTGAGAAATAGGATTTCTCTCTTTCACTCATCACTTCAAAATGCAGCGGCCTCCTGCAGAAGTTGCACTCGGCTGAGGAATGTGGCTTCAGTTCCAGCCCCACTCGCTTCCATGTGACCAGCAGATTCTCTGACGAGAAACAGTTTTTAAATATTAAAGTGAGTAAATACCCAAGAAAGATGAAAACATGCCCACATAAAAACTTGCATACAAATGTTTACAGCAGCATTATTCATAATAGTTAAAAAGTGAAACAACCCAAATGTCCACCAATTGATGGATAAACAAAATGTGGCCAGTGTGTATACTAGAGGATGCAATGGAAAGAGGTGCGGTGCTGATTAACGTGCAGCATCGACGGACCTTGAAACGTGACGCTGTGAAGAAGCCAGGGGCAAAGGACCACGTGTGGTATGATTCTACTTCTACACAACATGCAGAAAAGGCAAATCCAGGGAGACAGCAAGATCAGTGGTTGACGGGGGCTGGGGAAGGAGGAAAACAGGAGTGACTGCTAATGAGAATGAGGTTTATCTCTGGCATGATGAGAATGTTCTGGAATCTCAGAGGTGCTGGTTATAAACATTGTGATTATACTTAAAAGCCACACAACTGTATACTTTAAAAGGGTGAATTTTATGGTATGTGAATTATATCTAAATAAGGCTGTTATAAAAATCAAGAGAAAAACAAGACTCAGAGTTGGGCTTTATTTCACAGGCCTTCGGGGAAGAAGTTGCTCCAACACTGCCGTAATACGTTTAAAGGGAGCGTGTCTACCAGAACGCAAAGCCTGGGGAAGTGGAGCAGCCTGGGAGAGCTCGGGAGGGCAATGTGCCTTGGAGGCAGAGGCAGGCTGTGGCTAACAGCCCCACTCAGTCTCTCCTTCAGGCTGGACACTGGGGTGGGGCCAGTATAAAATGTTGAGCAATCGCTCTTATCAGAGGGGTTAGTTCCTGGGTCACATGTCCCGGGGTAGAGAGCAGTGCAGAGGACAAACATGAGCTGCACCTGCAGGGCCAGCAGAGACTCAAGCCTGCAGAGGCCTCTCTTCCCCTGCAATGTTCGTTACCATGATCCTTAAGGCTCACCGAAAAGCGGGGTGGAAACACTAGGCAGAATACCAGCCTCCCTGAGAGCTTCCAAAATGACTCTGCACCCTCTTGAAGTGAGTCAAACACCTGAATGTCTTTTAGGCTTTTCAACCATTAGAGAGCATTCTTAATTACGTGGAAAAGAAACATCTGGATGCCTCCGAAGGGCTTCAATTATAAACACTGCCAAGACAGCTCCTGAAACTCTCCAATGAGGCGCCAGCAGCGCTCCAGGCACTCACCAAGGAAGTAGTTCATCATCTGTGGCGTATGGTGAGGGGTGGGGGCGATCCGCAGGAGCTCTTCCCCTCGGGGCACTGTAGGGTAATTGATTGCTTGGACGTAGATGTTATGTCTGCTCATTAGTTCGTCACAGACTTCTGTATTTTTAGCAGCATCTGCAACCTAAGTTTGACGAAAGCAGAAGGTAAGGTCGCAACAGGATGGACTACTTCTTAGCAGAGATGCTAATGAACACAGTGTCCACAAGGCTCAGGCTCAAAACCAGACTGGAGCAACATACACAATGCTGCCAAACACCTGCAATGTAGAGGAGCTGGCATTGTCCAGTGAGCACCAGAGAACCAAAACCATATTAGAAAGAAGGAAACTTGGCCAGGCGCGGTGGCTCACGCCTGTAATCCTAGCACTCTGGGAGGCGGCAGGAGGATCACTCAAAATCAGTAGTTCGAAACCAGCCTGAGCAAGAGCGAGACCCTGTCTCTACTAAAAATAGAAAGAAATTAATTGGCCAACTAAAAATACATAGAAAAAATTAGCCAGACATGGTGGCGCATGCCTGTAGTCCCAGCTACTCAGGAGGCTGAGGCAGGAGGATCAAGGATTGAGCCCAGGAGTTTGAGGTTACCGTGAGCTAGGCTGACGCCATGGCATTCTAGCTGGGGCAACAGAGTGAGACTCTGTCTCAAAAAAAAAAAGAAAGAAAGAAGGAAACTTCACATTGCTCTCCTCCCAGGCCTCACCTGGGGAAAACAGCGGTTCTATTCACACTAGCTGGCCCTCACACCCAGGATGTATAACCCAGCTTTGGTTCTAATAGCTGTATTCATTATACTAATTCAGCCATGACACCAATAGGGCTACCATTTGTAGTGGGAAGGGCATGACTTATTTAAAAATTTATAAAGTAGAAAGCCATACGTCAAAGCTGGCCAAGCTCTGGCTTCTGGAACTTTCTAGATACAATCTCTGTGTTTACTCTGTTCAGGTCAGTGCTCTGGCGACAGAACCTCTGCTCCAGCCTGCTGGGTTCAAAGTCTTTACTCTCATTGTGAAATCAGCCAAAGGCAGAAACACGGCAGAGGGCTGCTGGCTATAGCCTCTGCCCTAACAGTCACCCCGCCCAAGCCCCACTTCAGGAAGGCATGAACCAGAATATCAGCACATCACATGTGGAGGCACGGCACCCAGCAAGTCCAAGCAAAGACAGGCCATACCCGCACAGGGATGATGTGACTAGGGCAGTGGACGACCGGGAGGCCAGCATCCATTAGCATCTGCCTCATAAGCTTGACGTTGCGCTGGTGCTGGCGGCGAAGTGCCCGCCCCTCGGCGCTCTTCAGGATCCGCACAGACTCCAGGGCTCCAGCCAGCAGCATGGGTGGCAGAGAGGTGGTAAAGATGAAGCCAGCCGCGTAGGACCGCACGGTGTCGATCAGAGAACTTGTACTGGCAATGTATCCTCCAACACAGCCAAAGGCTTTGCCTGAGAGGAGACAGCTTCATTTATTATAGCAACAACCTCTAAATGTACACAGCAAGGTGCTGTAGAGCATCAAAGCATTTATTTTTTTGATTATCTTCTTAATTTGTCCCAGGACTGAAAGTAGTACAGTCATGCACCACATAGCATCTTGGATCTTGGTCAATGACAGACTGCATGCATATATGATGATGGTCCCATAAGATTTTTTTTTTCTTTTTTTTTGGAGATAGGGTCTTGCTCTGTTGCCTGGCTAGAGTGCAGTGGCATCATCATAGCTCACTGCAACCTCCAATTCCTGGGCTCAGTCGATCCTCCTGCCTCAGCCTCCTGAGTAGCTGGGACTACAGGTGCACCACCACACTCAGCTAGATTTTTTCTGTTTTTTTGTAGAGATGGGGTCTTGCTATGTTGCTAAGGCTGGTCTCAAACTCTTAGCCTCAAGTGATCATCCTGCTTTGGCCTCCCAAAGTGCTGAGATTACAGGCGTGAGCTATTGCACCTGTCCTCATAAGATTAAAATACTGTATTTTTACCATACCTGTTCTATGTTTAGACATATTTAGATACACAAATACTTATCACTGTGTTACAACTGCCTACAGTGTCGAGTATAGTCGAGTATAGCCTAGGAGCAATGGGTATACCATACAGCCCAGGTGTACAGAAGGCTATTTTTGTAACTACATTCTGGAGTATAGGATGTTCACATGACAACGAAATCATCTAACAACACATTTCTCAGAACATATCCCTGTCATTAAGCAATGTGTGACTGTAAAAGGATGCCCACCAATTTTAAAAAGGGAAAAAAGCTGAGGAAGATTATGAAAGGTCTTGCCCAAAGCCATATGGCCAAGCTGGTGTCTGACCAGGATCAAAAGCACAAGTCTCCAAATGAGGCCTAGCGCCCCAGTGAGTGGCCCCAGTGTGCCCGAATATCCAGCTGCTGCCTCTCTTCCCACCATTTCATTCTCACCTGCCTTTCCCACCTAGGCTTACTGCTCTGCCGGCCGGCAAAGCTCCATTCCCACGCTCTGCACTGTGTGTGTTCTTTGGAACAAGATTTGAGTTGCAGTGCTCAGGCTACCCTCTCACTCTATACATTACCCTCGAGGCTGAAATTTTACCCAGCTAAGGCATTAACTGTTTTGGTATGACTGGTGTTATTTCCTACTTAAGTAAAAACAAAACTCTTGACAATTAGCATTTGCCAGATAAATATGAAAACTCAGAACCTGTTAGGATTGATTTAGGGCCAAAATTTTTTTTCAATTCTTATTGAGTCCCTTTATATAATCTTTATCTCAAGTTTCAGGATTAAGAACTCCAGAAGAGTCCTCATAGATCTTAACATTATGTTCTGTAATTAACATTTTTGCTGAAACCACACACAGGGCTGGGCTGGTTCAAACTTCTAAGGTGGAAAATTCCTCTCTCCAGCCTTTTCCATCTCACAATGACCGTACCTTCAAAGAGCCCACGTCATGTAAGCGCTTCAAAATAAAAGAGCTGCTGGAATTAGGACCCATGAACAAGTGCTTTTCTCCTGGCAGAGTTTCACCCTGAGAACCCCCAGGCTCTCTGGATTTGCATGAGGCTCTTATACCCCTTGACAGTGCTGAAGGATGCTCTCTTTTGCCTGCATTTCCTTTACCAAGTGTACGCTATAAATTGGTATTTTAGCTGCTAGATGGATTTCCAACTGCTTACCAACTTTTGAAGGTTAAAAAAAAAAATCTCCAAATTTATACAATCTGCATTTTTGTCTCTTTAGGGTTCTCACAGGCAAAGGGAATGTCTACAGTAATTGTCTGCATACAACTCATTTATCTTCTCCATAAAAATCTGGACTGAGGTCCTACAACCTCTGTTATATTGATGAGGAAACTGAGGTGCAGAGAGATTAATACCAACATAAGGGCACACAAGTAGTGAGTTATGGAGCCAGGATTTAGACCCAGGCAGCATGGCTCCGGAGTCCAGCTCCCAACTGCCACAGGACACCCATATGAGGAGAAGTAGAGGAAAACCAGCGTGAACTGCAATGTTCCCATGTGGTAGGCACAGAGCTCAGCACTTCCTAACACCTGAACCTAATACCTGCTCTAGGAGAAAAGTACTAGAATTCTTTTCTTTCTTTTTAACTAAGGGTAATAATCTGAGGCACAGAGAATGAAGGGTCTTGCCACAGCACAGAGCTAGAGCCACAGTTATGTCTGAAATGAGTTCAGATGGCAATAAATGGTATTTCTGTCATGTTAGGCTAAGAGATTTACTCTGCTTCTAGGAGCCACGTGCCCATGACCCAGGGGATTCTGTGTCATCACTCACTGAGACAAAAAAACTCACTGCAACTAAAAAGGAGCCCAAGCTTTATGTGCTATCACACTGTCTCCTTACCTGATCCCAGTTAGACTAGTTAGTCCTTGGCCTTGTTAGGATAACGTAATTTTAACATAGATGACAGAATGTACAAAGTATACATACCAAGTGTTCCAGAAATGATGTCCATTTTTGGCATGACTCCATCCCGATCGCCAATCCCTCCACCTCGAGCCCCATACAGCCCCACTGCATGGACCTCATCCACGAAGGTGATTGCTCCAAACTCATGGGCCACATCACACAGCTCTTCCAGTGGGCACACTGCCCCTGAAGAAAGACCAGAGACTGCTCTGAAGAGCTTGTCATTTCAGAAATTTCTGTTTTGGTTAGAGTCAGAACAAAACAAACTTACATTCTAAGGTATTGTTTTTAATATTCAGAAGAAAATGAACTTGCCCCAATTTCTAGGTTACCCTGGGGTCTTAGAACCTAGTAAAAGCCAGAGAGAAAATCTACATTCATTCAAATCTATACAATGTCCATCAATTACAAAATCCCAGCAGAAAGTAAAAGGAAAACAAAATGCAAAAGCAAAACAAAACACCGCACTTTTAAGAGTTCAGGCCTAGTTTTTCATTTCAGGTTTCAGATTAGTCTCTACTTAGACTTACCATCCATTGAGTGGACAGTTTCAAATGCAACAATCTTGGGGACTGAAGGGTCAGATCTTTGCAGCAGTTCTCTGAGATGGCTGACATCATTGTGACGGAAGATGTACTTTGGCACTCTGCTATTCCGAATCCCTTGGATCATGGAGGCATGGTTCCCAGAATCAGAGTAAATCTCACAGCCTAACATGACAAAAATGCTATTTATTGCCATCTGCATCAAAGACAAATTATTTCCTAGAGAGAGACTACAGACTTTTCCCTGAAAATGATACCCTGAAAATGCCCAGTAGGAAAAAGACACTGTGTGCCAGTTTCTTCCTGGCAAAATAACTAGCTAGTGCTTCACCTTTGAGAAGCCCCAGAGGTGTAGAATAACTCTGCGGCAGGCAATTAATCTGCTTTTAAATCTGGCCGCCTCACTCCAAAGTCAATCAAGAGTAACTGAAAATGGTTAGTTTTTTCCAAAGGATCTTCTTAGAATATGAAGCACATCTGAGGTGTGCTTAAAGACAAGATCTTTTAAGTCTGAATCTTCATTGGTATCATGTTCTACTGGAACTCATAATGTACAGTTAGCATGTCATGCTCAATCCAAGAGCAAATGCTCCCAGATACGACTGTTACTTTCAATTGAGAGTTTTTTGGTGAGCCTTCTTTGTTGCCAGTATTCTTATTATTACTAAAAACACCAAAACTCTAAAGCACCCATTCCAGGTCTTCTTACCTGGCATCATCTTGGCCAGGGTGAAGAGGGTCGAGTCATTGGCCACAAAGCATGAGGAAAACAAGAGTGCTGCGTCTTTCCCATGAAGATCAGCCAGCTCCTGCTCCAGGTCCACGTGGAATTTACTAGTTCCTGAAATATTTCTAGTACCACCTGCCCCAGCACCATGTTGTTTCAAAGTGTCCCTGTTTAAAAAAAAAGAAAGAAAAGAAAAGGAAAGGTCATGGTTCTAAATGCTCTGTGAATTGTTCCAGGATCCAGGAGACAGAAACTTACATTGATCTAGCAATTCAGTCACTGTAAAACCTAGGACCAGAAGTTTCAACGGACTTCATCTTCAGACTAGGTGGGAGAAGATATCCACACTAGGGTGATGATACCTCTAGGGACCATTAGGAACAAGTGTTCATTTAATAGTCGATAAGTACTTAGTATTAGCTGAGTTAATTTCCTAAAGTTTCTTTTCTCTGAGAACATTCTTTCTAGTAACATGACATCTTAAGGGAAAAAACCCCTAGAGAAACATCTTGGATGGTGGTCACCTAAACCTTCTGCAAACCAGTCACATAACGTTAGGGTACACTGATAGTTATACCTCGGATGGACTCTCTTTAGCAAGCCTCTTAGAGAGTTTGACAAGCAACTCTCTCAAGCAACCCTGGCCATGGCAATCCTCCTGAAGGACACGAATGATGGCATCTGACATCTTTTTTGACATGGCTCTTTGAAGTAGCTTTTCCTCTAGTGCTGCTAGATCTGTATTTCTCCACCTGCAGCCATGAACAAGGGTGTCTTTGTGCAAGACTGCCTGGTGTTAAAGGGACACTCACTTGTGGAGTGGTAGGAAGTGAACCGACACGTGTAGTAAATAAGCCCGTAAGCTTGAACCCTCACATGCTAAGGGGCTCTCACCAGCTTCTTCCATGTTGGAGTTTCTTTAAAAGTCATCTATGGATGTTTTCAACAGCTAAGAATAGCACTTTGCTATGGCAGATTTTCAGCTGCTGAATATTCCCTCCATAAAAGATCCAACCCTTATAAATTATCAATATCTTGCCAAATAACACCAGTGATATTTGAAAGCTGAGGGCTACTTACATAACTGCCCCACACACCCGGGGGTGGCGACTCATTCCTAGGTAGTCATTACTGCACCAGACTGACACCTGCTTTTTGGTGATGAGGGAGTCCGAATAGTCATCTGCCATGGGGAAGATGTGCGCCCTCCGGTTTACAGTTTTAAAAACTCGATAGGTGTGGTCATTTTTTTTCTCATCAATCTTCTTCTCAAAGAAACGATCATACTGAAAAGTGGAAACAGCTAAAAACAGAAAAAAAGACAGTACAGTCTGATGGTTAAGTGAAAGACGGACTTGAGTTCAAGTTCCTGCTTGAGTAGCAGGCAGATTCTAGGCAAGTTACTTAACGTCCTCACCTGGAAAGGAGTAAATGAGACTGTGCACATCAAGTGTCTGGCAGCAAGCGGTGTGTGGATGGTAGGTATTAAAAGACAGAAGGCAGGCCAGGCTCATGCCTGTAATCCTAGCACTCTGGGAGGCCAAGGCGGGAGGATCGCTCAAGGTCAGGAGTTCGAAACCAGCCTGAGCAAGAGCGAGACCCCATCTCTACTAAAAAATAGAAAGAAATTAGTTGGCCAACTAAAAATATATATAGAAAAAATTAGCCGGGCATGGTGGCACATGCCTGTAGTCCCAGCTACTTGGGAGGCTGGGGCAGAAGGATTGCTTGAGCCCAGGAGTTTGAGGTTGCTGTGAGCTAGGCTGATGCCACGGCACTTTAGCCTGGGCAACAGAGTGAGACTCTGTCTCAAATAAATAAATAAAAGACAGAAGGCAGGCTACCAACAGCATCTGTAGTCACTACACCTACTCACTCAAGCAATGGATGTGGCTTTCAATCCTCAACTCACCACGCAATTTTATGTTTAATCTGATGTAGGTTTAAGTTATATACTCCTATATCAGGCAAATACCAATGAGACTTACATTTTGGCAAGTTATCTTGGAGAAGATGAGACACTCTTTCTGGTCTTTGCTTTCGCATGATATCCTGGAAATTCTTCGGCAATCCACTTGGGTCCCCTCCGTCAGTCTCCACACGAATCACACTGGGGTTCACTGAGGTTTGGGCAACCTCTGTAGCAAAAGCAACAAGAGGCAAATGGGACTGACACTCTATTCTGAGCTCACAATACCCTCTAGACATATTGTCAAAAATGGTTTACTGCTTAGTTCACAAAAAAAGCCAACCATAATCAAAATTAGTTGTAACCGAGTGTATGACGCATCTCTTCTTCTATTTTAGTTATTGTAATGGCCGACTCTCGGTGTTGTTTTCAGAGCTACCAGCCAGCTTTAAAGAACATGAAAGTCCAAAGCTTTCTAGCTGACCGGCGTGCCTTCCCTACTCCATCCCCAACCCCATCTCCATCTGAATCTCAATTTTCTTCACAGAAACCAATTTTGGCCGTATGCATAATTTCTGCTGGTGGGGCTTTTGGGGGGCTTTGGGTGCTCTGTGGATACAGCCACAGCTGGAAGTAAGGTTGCCATTCAATGACCATGAGTAAGACATATAGCTTGGGAGTCCTAGGACCAGCACTTACTGCAGTAACACCAGTTTTCTACCTTTTATCCCAACAAATGGTGCGAAAGACCAAAGGGACAAAGGGTAGTTGGTAGCAG
This sequence comes from Lepilemur ruficaudatus, assembly GCA_963574885.1. Classification (NCBI taxonomy): domain Eukaryota; kingdom Metazoa; phylum Chordata; class Mammalia; order Primates; family Lepilemuridae; genus Lepilemur; species Lepilemur ruficaudatus. The sequence goes on from CAUYRT010031430.1 coordinate 38,064, forward strand.
CTCAAGACTGCAGGTTATTTTCAGAAATTAAGCATGTTACTGTAAAAGCTGGTCACATCCTACACACTCACCACAAAGAAAGTCCCACATTTTGCAATACAGTCCTTTGACTATCTATCTTGAGGACCTTCCTTCTTGGCCCTAAAAGAGGAATGCGTTTCCATAAATATTGCCCTAATAATAGCTCATACACAAATCTGAAGGTCGAAAAGAGCCAAAAAAACTTCTTCACTCTTCCTAATGGTCCGTGTCTCATCTGTTACCTTTCCTCACAGCATGCATTTCCTGCACATCTTCCTGAAGCTCGAGACTGGCTTTGCAGAAGACACTGCTGCCCCTCTGGCTCATCTGTGCTGCCAAGAAAGGGCATTTGCTTGCAGTGCTCTGGCTCATGGCAGGCAAGGGGTGTCCAGACGGAAGCTGTGTGCCATCTGGAGTCTGCTGGGATCCGTCAGGAGCCTGCTGGACCTTGGTTTTGGCAGTTTTGTCCTCTGAGGGAGGAAATGGAAAAAGTGAAGCATCAGATCTGGTTGCACAGTATACAAGAAAACCACTTATTTCTTTCTCTTATTGCCTCAAAGATAAACTTTATACTTACTCTACCCCACCATCCAGATACAAGCTTATATTTATTAAGTTCTGCTAATAGAAAATCTTCTATAAAGGAAAGCCAAAACAATTATTTTGAAGTCAATTTCATTCGTTACAAAAAGTAATACATATTTGTTATAGAAGGTCTGGGAAAAAAATGAGCCCTATCACTCAAAACATAAGCTTTACAAGCATTTTGGTAAAAAAGACATAATTCCTGAAAATAAATCCTACAAAGGATTAAATCCTTTCTACTTAAAGGAAAAAAACATTCCTTTCTTACAAGTCCACACCCAGAGCACACGCCTAAAAGAAGCTTGCGAAGTAAAATGTTCTATAGGATTAAGTGGAATCTGAAAAGCCTCATCATCTCTTAGCAGAACTGGACCAAAACTAAATTCAACTTTTGTGTCTTTATTAAAAACAAAAACAAAACTTTATATACAAAATAAAGATATATATATTTAAAAAATCACTCACAAAAACTGTATTTCACTTATATAAGGTACACACAGTAGTTAAATTCACAGAGACAGAAAGTAGAACGGTGGTGGCCAGGCACTGGCGGAGGAAGAAACAGGGAGATAGTGTTTCATGGGTACAGAGTTTAAGTTTGGGAAGATGAAAGAAGTTCTGGAGATGGATGGTGGTGATGGCTGTTACAACAGCATGAATGTACTTACTGCCACTGAACTATATACTTAAAAATGGCTACAATGGTAGATTTTATGTTATGTGCATTTTACCATAGTAAGAAAAACTTTTTGTAAGGAAAAAAAAATCACTACTTTAAAAGCCAAACGCCAAATATTTAACGAGGGAAAGATTGGAACAGAACATTCCAATTAAGGCACTGAAGAAACACTAAAACCACAACAGACACTGACACGGAACCCAGAAACCTGTAATGTGGAACACTGGCCACCATTTCACATTTAAAGATGTGAAAACTAAAAGTGCCTACCTCGTGGGGTTAGGACAACAGTTATAGTAGATAATTCACGCACAGAGCTGAGCCTGGCACAGAGCAACCCCTATTAGTGTCCACGATTGTGGACTGGAACTGCTTCTAATCCAGTAATGAGTGCAAACACCCCACCCGCTCCTTCATTGCCAATGACACTTACTCTCATTGGCCGGAGAGGTTTCTTTGATCTGCTGGCAGTGTACTGTTGAAGTGGACAGTGCCCGAGGGGCTGGCTTGGCCCCAACTTCCATCATCTTGGGGCAGTTTTGGGCATAGAACAACAGAGATTTGCCTGCCTTCTGCAGAAAGGCCTGGGGGACCCGGGATAAGAATGGGCAGCGGCGAACAACAGTCTCCATGTCTGGGAAGTACACTGGCTCCTGTAGAAAGACTGACGATGAGTGACATCAACACTTGTTAATAATCAGGCAAATACCACTGCAAGGTCACTGGGTTCAAGTGTCACCTGCAGTTTATACCAAGGGTACCCTGGGATACTAACATGTCTCACTCAAAAATGCCTAAAGACAGCACTAATTAGTGGGACTCAACTAAAGAGTGGGGACCACACTCAACCCAAGTCACCAACTTCTTCATTCCCCAGTTCTATACAAAAGCATCTGCAAATGAATACTGACAGTAAATAACCAAGGGGGTGGAAGGATAAGGGACAGGTCAAGAACAGGTTTTGGAGGCCAGAAGCTCCTTAGGGAGATGTACAGTGCAGATAAGACACCTTGGCACACACCCAGGTGGAGAAGTGAGGCCAGGGAAGAAGCCACTGTCATCCACTCAGGCAGAGAGGCCTCTCAGAGATCCGGACCTTCTCCTGGTCCCCATGCCCCCAAACTGGAGGAAGGTATGCAGCAGGGCCCGAGTCCAGGATTTCCCCGAGGTCATGGCCCCACAGCTGGGAGAGCTGGGTATAACAGAAAAAGCAGCAACACAAAGGTAGGAGTGTGAGAAGCGCGTTGGGGCGAACTGGAGAGCCGCGGGGCTATAAAATCGACCGCACTGGGTCTGGTGAAAGGAGGCCGACTTCAGGGAGTGGGGTCAGAGGTTACCCGGGGTCGGGGGCTCGAGAGGGGCATGGGAATGGAATTCTAAAGCGGCTGGTTAAACGCGGACTATCCGGAGGGGGCCGAATGGGGGAAACTCAGGCGGCCGAATAGGCAAAAGATCCGGAAGCTAAACGTTGACCCCGAAGGCGGCGAGTGACTGGGACAGTGGGGGATGGGGTCTCAACAGCGGGGGAGCGGCGGCTGGGCCGGCAGGACTCGCGGGAGCTTCCCCCGGCCGGCGCCGCACTTGGAGCGCGGGCCCTCACCTGCGCCGGGGACCCTGCGGAGTCGGACTCAAGGGAGGCGGCGACGGCGCACACTCAAGCCGAGAAGTCCAGACGAACAGTCGCCCTTGTCCGCGAGAAACCTCAGGCCGCGACCGCCGGCGCCCTAATATACAGAGGGGAGCGATCGCTACGCATGCGCCATGGGCGCGGCCCGCTTGCACGCAGGCGCGACGCGGCGAGCTCCGGGCTCCGGGAGTTGGGAGTCGGGGGCGGGGCGGCGAGGTCCCCGCCTCCCGGGCTCCGCGGGTGCGGGTGTGGCCTCGATTTCGCAGGCTCTTCTGCTGGGAGGAGTGGGGTCAAGGCGTTCGGCCGACAAAGTCTTGTTTCTGGACCTCATCCTGCACCCCGTTGTCACTTCTCCACCAACTGCCCTATGCTTCGGAACCCAACTCCCCAGTTGCGGGGCATAAAAGGGCAAGGTCGGAGGCGAAGTGCCACTAGGGCCAACTAGGAGGTAACAGGGCTGTTAAAATGGGTGTCTTGAATAAGAAGGAAGAAGAGATTCACGGGATTCCGGGCCAGGGTCTTAATCAGGATCCGCCCCACCTGGGGCTTGTTTTAGACTCTGTGAAGGAGGGCTTCCCGGAGGAGGTGGGGCTAGATCACCCAAGGATGGAGTGGTCCTGGTGGGATGCGCCAGAGGCTGGAGGGGGACCTGGGAGAGAGGAGGACGGAGCAGAAGCGGAAGGAGACTCCGCTGAGGAGCTTTCTTGTCCGAGACGAAACAGAGAGGAAACAGAGGAACAGGGCTAGAGGGGACCCATCCACTAGAGGGGAGAGGGGAGGCACAGAGCTTGACAATAGTGTTTGACACATATTAGCTACAATTTTTATTTTCCATCCCTTGCTGGCCACCCTGGGCACCCGCTTGGTAGCTTAGGATTCCATCCCAGAGTTCAGAGTCGGGCCAAGCCTTCTTTGAATCTCCCTGAAACCACACCTACAGTGTAGGGCTTGGCAAACCCCTCTCCAGAACGCCAGCCTGGCCCCCTAGCTCCACACCCTTCCCAGCTGTGCCAGGTTCAGAGCTACCTTCCTCCACTCTTGGAGAAAGGACCATTCAGGTTGTTTCTTCCCCAGCTGGGCATTAATAAGAGGGACAAAGTCCAGAATGACGGTGACCAAGGTGTGTCCAGGTATTTCCCAATTCCCTCTCTCTGAGCATCCAGCCAGCTACAAGGCAAGCAAATAAGTCTCAACCCGCAGATGAGGCACCTGGGTCCAGAGTGACACTGGGATGAGTGGCAGATTAGGGATGTGGTCTGGGAGTCCAAGACTCAGTTCTGCCTCATCCTGCTGAGGGGTCCTGGGCAGTGATCATCAGCCAGAGAGTAGGAGAAAGAAAAAAAGGTCAGGACTTGGACTTAGACCTAAATGCAGCTAGAAATGGGAACAGGATAAGGATGGTGTTGAGTGCTTTGCTTATCTCTGGGCCTCACTTTGCTTATCTGGGCAATCGGATAATAATCCCCATTCTACCTGCCTCACAGGCATTTTTGGGTGATCAGAGACAAAGCAGAAGCAGAACTTGATATTGGAGCTGGACATGGCTTCCAAACCCAGCTCTGCATCTTGCTTGGCTGTGGCCTTGGGTAGGCCATGAGCTCGCTGAGGCACAGTTTCCTCATTTGTAAAGCTCTCCCAGCCCTGCCACTTGTGGTTGGCAGGAGGGTCAGGTGAAGTCATAGATTTCAGAGGATTATTGTTTAAACTAATAAGTCTCCAGCCTTCTGGGAGTTTCCTGTTTAATAGTGAGAAAGGTTGGGAAATAAGACAGACTCACATGGAAAGTGAAATAGAATGTTGTAAATAGTTCCAGATGGAGGAGGAGGCTATTACTCAAACAAGCACTGAAGGAGGATCCCAACCACGGGAAAGGCTTCCAGAAGCGAAGCTGGTATTGGCTGGAAGGGTGGATCTACAGGGGACTGGGAAGTTGTTGGGTGAAACCTTGTGTGGGAAAGGCCCAGCCCTGTTGGGGTGGGGATAGGGGATCAGTGTGAGTCAGCTGGAATAGCTGGGCTGTAGGAGTATAGCCAGGACCTGGGGCTAGGAGGTCAGACCAGAAAGGCTCTAAATAAGCCACGGGGCTTCCCAGTGTCAAGGCCCCAAAACCACCATTAGGGTGCTGGTCAAAATGCACATTCCTGGGCCATGCTTCTTTGATGCTGACCCATGAATCTGCATTTTAACCAGACCACCCTTCTGGTGATGTGAGGGTGGGATATCCTGGGGCCACAATTTTAGGATATGCTGCCTGGGTGGTTCAATTTTTGAGACCTTGAAGGACAAGACTAAGGCCATGAGTTCTAATCCCAGCTCTGACACTTTCTGACTCTGAGATCTTGAGCAAATTACCCCATGCTCTAAGCCTTAGTTTTTGCATCTGTGAAGTGGACATTACCCCACCTGCCTTGGTGGTGAGTCTGGGGAGGCCCTATTCTAGTCTGGTTGTGATCCCTCCCCTGGGCTGCTGCTTCCCCTCGCCCCCTCCTCTCCCTCCTCTTTTTTCCCCCTCTCCCTCTTCCCTTCCTTTTCCTTCCCTCCTTCTCCCTCTTCTTTTCCCTCCCTTTCCCCTCCCTGCTTCCTTTTCCCTCCTTCTCTTTTGCCCCTTCCCTCTTTCCTCAGAGCCACAGAACAAACTCATCTTATCTCTTGCCCTGGCCCTGAGCAGGGGAGCCCAAAGCACTGGAGTTCAGGCAAGGTCAGGCCCCATTCTGGGGATGACGCTGGGGCCTCTTTCCCTCCTACCCCGTCTGCGTCACCATCATCGTCGAGGGCTGCTGCACATAGCACCCACCCAGCAGCCAAGGCCGAAGGAAAATGTCAACCCCAGCCCTAGAATTCAACCTTCCTATTCTGGGCCCCAGGAGCTATTTTTAGCAGTGCCCCTCCATGATGGTCAAGTAGCTCAGCCTGGGCAAACTTCCTGCTTTCCTCTGGGCCTCAGTTTCCACCTCTGCCAGCCAAGCAAGAAATCCTGCCAGCCTTCTTCTCAAGGAGACCCAGGGGAACATGGGACAGCTTAGGAGATGGACAAAACCTCAGACCTGTGCTGCTGATGTTCACTGTGGCCTTAGGCCAGCAGTGTTCCTTGGGATGTCAGTGCCCTTCTTGGGGTGTCAGTGGTAGATATGGGGCTAGCCTCATAGAGTAGCTAGAGTTTCTGGAAACAGCTCAGCTCTACCCTGGAGGGTTGGAGGTGTGAGCTCCAGGGTTTACAGTGGTAGGAGCCATAATGTGAAATGGAATTTGGGGATTGGGCAGGGCAGGAGGGTTCTGAGGTCCCCAGCACCCGCCTTGTCCTGGCCCTGCCTTTGGAACCCCCTCAGGCTCTGGTCCATGGAGGACAGCCTGTGAGGGGCAGTGTGGGCCTAGGCCTGGGTTTGTGAAGCCAGCTGTAGGCAAGGGTTGGCTCTGGTTGGGGAGGGGAATTAGAGGGGCTAGAGAGGAGCAAAGCTGAGATGCCTCAGGAGTGGGCTTTGCAGGGAACAGCAGCCCCCATCCTAGACAGCAGGAAATGCCGAGAGAGCCCCAGAGGACCCCTAGGCCTAGCCCTCTAATCTGGCACCCACAAACTGTGGCCCAGAGATGTTCTATTTGGCCTATAGTGCTTGTTTTAAAATGTGAATCAGTTGTCAACATTTAACCATCAGGAGATTTCTCATCACACCTCAGATTTTTAGCTTCTCTTGAGGGATCAGCAGACCTGGAGCCCCTGGGCTGGCCCAGGAAGGATGTGCTCGTTCCAGTTTTCTCCCAATATCTGCTTCAGAGGATCCCCAACCTTGAGGACATGTAAGGTCCAAGCAATGACCTGCCTGACCTTTTAGGCATCAGTGTGTTTCCCCAGCCTTAAGCCACTTTTGAGCCAGGGAGACTAAAAAGAGCCAGAAGACTGGCTCAATGTCACATAGAAAGTGACATTTGTGCTGCAGTGGGACCCAGGTGTCCTGCTTTCTAGTCCCACATGCTGAGCTCACAGCCTCTGGAGGGGCGTTTGATGTGGGGGACTAGGGGAAGGATCAGGCTAGCTGTGAGGGGCTCTCTGGAAAGGACTGGCCCAGAGTTGGATTCCGCAGCATTTGTCATCATCCCACAGACCCTGCAGGTGGGAAAGGCCAAAGCAGGGCCCCTTGAGGTGACGGGGTGGGGGCAGGTGGCAGGATCAGGCTGAGCCACTGCCTCTGGCTGGGCGCCAGGTGCTAGATGCACAGTGTGAAGGTGTCTCCCTCCCAGCCCTCCTGAGCTGCCAGGGAGACAGACATCAGGAAAGGTGCTGTCACAGGCTGTGACCAGTGTGAGTAAGGATCCTGGGATAGAGAATGGTGGGGAGGGGGACCCACCTCAGAGCTGGAGCCTGGTGTCAGGAGATGCCACTTGGGAAAGAGCAGCCAGGCCAAGGGGTCCCCAATGAAGACTAGAGGGAGCCTGGTGTGGAGGAGGAACCTGGAGAAGGGGAGAAGAAGGGGTGTGTGGCAGAGACGGGGTGGGGGAGTACCACAGTCCCCTCCAGCTGCTGCTGCAACCTCACCACCACCAACGATGCAGTTATCAACCAATGTAGGGCCTCCTTCCTCTCTGGCCCTGTAGGCATTTAAAGGCCTACCCAGCACCCCTTCTGCTCAGACAGAGGGAGCTGGAACAAAGGGGAGGGGGAGAAGGGAGAGAGTGAGCGGGCTCGGAGGAGAAATGGTGATGGCTGGGTAGGGCCAATAAGGAGAAGGCCAGGAAGCACGAGAACACAGTGAACAAGGATGGCCGCGGTAGCTGCTCTATGCACATATTTGCTCTGGTGCTGTGATTATGTGCACAACTTCAGGTCCTTTTCAAAGCAACGCTATAGGTCGGTGCAATTATGAGCATATATATGGGGCAGAAGCTCAGAATGGTTAAGTAACTTGCCACAGCAAGCAAGTGGAGAGCATGGCTGACCTGCTGGCCTTCTACCTTCTGGTCCAGTGTTCTACCCCAATGGGAATCACTGAGGAAGCTGGGAGGAATGAGGCTTTCAGGGTCTCAGGTCTTAGGGAAGGCATTTCTCTACTTCTTGGTGACAGGTCCAGTTTGGGCAGGCAGATGGGAGAACCCAGCTAAGGAGGCTGACCAAGACTATAGCCTGGCTCCTGGCCAGCCTGACTCTTAGAAGTCACTCACTTCCGGGAACCACTGGGCAGCCAGCCACAGCCTCAGGAGGCAGGACTCCTTCCGGACTCCACACGCTGGTGGACACTGCTTACTCTCTATCCCCTGCACCTGGGTCAGCGGCTCTGGGCCCAGTTACACAGCACCAGGCCCCACAGCCTGGCAGAGGCCTCCTTTCTGCCCCTCTCTGCCCTCCTTAGGGGTTCCTGGAAGGAGGAAAGGGGGCCCTCCTGAAAAGAGGAAAGAGTTTTCTGCCCTAAACCCCAGAACTCATCTCAAACAGCAGGGAACAGCAGCCCACTCCTGTTTGACTCCTTCCAGTTCCAACAGCCACCTCCTTATTTAATTTTCAGAGATAACAGTAATAGTGATAACAGCCACTACTTTACTGGATTCTGTCTCTACCACAGGTATGGTGCCAGGCACTGTGTGTGTTTTAATATCTAACTCTCGCAAGCTCCCATGAAGTAGCCCCATTCTCCCAGAGTGGGGGCGGTGTGCTGCCTAGGTTCAGCTCCCAGCTCCGTCTTCTGTGTGCTCTGTGACCGTAAGCAGTTGGCACAGCCTTTCTGAACTTCAAATTTTTCATGTACAGAAAGGGAGTGATGCTTTCTGTAATGGTCAAATGCTGTGTGCCAACTTGGCTAGGCTATGGTGCTCTCGTTTGGTTAAATACTAGTCTAGCTGTTGCTGGGAAGGTATTTTGTACATGTGATAATATCTACAATCGGTTGACTTTAAGTAAAGTAGATTATTCTCAATAATATGGGTAGGCCTCATTCCAGCAGCTGAAGGGCTTATGAGCAAAAACTGAGGTTTCCTGGGAAAGAAGGACTTCTGCCACCAGCTTAGAAGTCCTGTCATAGAAGTCCAGTCATAGAAGTCCTGCCTGAGTTTCAAGCTGGCCAGCCTACCCACAGATTTCAGACTTAGCTTCCATAGTCATGTGAGGCTGATTAAAAATTCCTTAAAAATCTCTCTCTCTTTCTTTCCCTCTCCTGTTGATTCTGTTTCTCTGGAGAACCCTGACCGGTGCTATCTACTCACAAGGTTGACAAGAGGCTGCCTCCCTGCTTGGGGGTCCCCAGCACCTGGGAACAGCATGCTTCTAGAGTTAGCTTTTGGCTACGCATGAGGGAACTGAGCCTTAGAAAAGTGACTTGCCTAAAGTTTCAGAGCTGGAGTCAAGATTTGAGCTGGGCCTGCCTTTCCACAGGCCTCAACCTCTGTGTCCTTACCTTGTCAATTGCCTCCTTGCCAAGCTGCCCACGTGGCTATTGGTGGCTCCCTCTCTCTGAAGGTTCCCTTTGAGTTTAATTAAGGCCCTCCGGCCCTGGTGGGGGAAGTGAGACCAGAGGTGCCGTTGGGGCCCCACGAGTACTGAGTTTCCAGGTTCTTGTGCAAGACTAGCAGGCATGTGACATGCCAACATTTACCTCCTTAGAATTATCATGGCCCTGATGCTGCTTTTGGAGTTGTGTGTGAAATTAGCAAAGGAATGAGAGCTAAATGATAACCCCTCAGCCCGGCCCCTCATCCTGCAGTCCTAGCAAGCTAAGCCCTTTGCAGCATAGACTGGGCATCAGCAGCGCAGAGGTCCCTGGGGTCTGGACAGGTGAGGACAGCGGGTGCCCTGGGCTGAGGGGCAAACAGCTTTGGCCATTGTCGTCCCCAGGAACACAGCCTGGTGTGGCCAAGCCTTCTTCCCATTTTTCAAGAAAGACTCACATCCAGATTTTTATATGATCATTTTGAATTCTTATTGCTTTTTAATAATAAAAACTTATTTATTTGAATAGATAATTTGCATATGGTAAAAATGCCAAAGTAAACAAAGGGATGAGATTCCCCTCATCCAAGTCTCTTCTTATACATAATCACTGCTTTCAGGTTCTCATGGGTCCTTCCAGAAAGATCCTACTCATTCATTTAACATTTATCAGGCCAGGAGCGGGTCAGGGCCCCAGGCTGGGGACTCTAGTTCTATGCTCTTGGGCACCTCCAGTTCTGGCCACTATGCTTTATAATATGAGAAGGTTGGAAATATCACATCTCAGTGCCTAGCACCGAGGAGGTATTGGATAAGTCTAATTGTGATTACTATTATGATGACTCTAATGTGAGCAGGGAGGCATGGGAGAGAAGTGGGGGGAGTGGGCAGCACTTGGAAGATGGGCTCTGGGCCCCCTAAGCTTCTGGAGGGCCCATGGGATGGGGAATGGAGAGGAGCTGGAAGGCCAGAGTCCTCCAAGCCCTCAGTGGAGTCATGAAGTTTGGTGTAGCTGGTGGGAAGTGGCCAGCAAAGACAATCTGGGCCTAACTGAGGGGCCTGAGAGCCAGCCAAAGAATGGGCCTTGTTCAGTGGACTTTGGGATAAGACGGCTCTGAAGCCTTGGGACTCAACTCCAGCTGAGAAAGACCCTTGGCCTCAGTCAGGGTGACTGTACCAGACTGTACCAGGGTGAGTGTCTCCGGCCTGGGGGCCTGGAGTGGGAAGAGTGTGGCCACACCGTTTACCCAACCTTCAGAGCCCATCCGGCTGATGCAGTGGCCTGGTTGTGACACCTCTCTGTGCTTCCCTCCAGCTAACGGCCACCAGCCCACTCAGGCCCCAGGTTCCTCTTCACTGAGTCATCCACACTGAGGTCCACTGGGACTGTGCCTGTATTTCTCTGACCTAGGTGCTGGGGGAGCTCAGCAGGGCTGGTCGCTCACAGGACTTGCTCAGTGAGCGTTTGTTGAATGAATGAATGAATGTATGAATGAATGGCATGGTAAGTAAACAATGATTATTTGTGGATTGTGTGCAAATGAGTGAGTTCTCAGGTCCCAGGGATGGGGCAGCTGTGGGAACGTTGTGTCAGCAAAGAGGCAAGTGTGGAAAGCTAGAAGCAGATGGTTGGTCAGCAGATGGCCCAGAGGGGGCAGGGGAAACTGAGCCAGGTCACTCACTGGGCACCCAGTTGCTTGGGCACCTTCAGAAGCCTGCCCTGGGGAGATTTGTAAGTGTCCACATCCCACTGCCCTGCCACCCCACTGCCACCCATACACATACAAGCTCACATCACTCTCCCAGGTGTCTCCTCCAGCTTTCTCAACACCCTTTCTGCGCTCATCCCGGGACAGGCCACCTCTGGTCCCGGGCTGGTCTGGGGACCGAGTGTATGTGGTCAGGAGTCAGTTGCATCCCCTGGGAGCTGAGCTGGGGTGGAGGCTGAGGGACACACCACAGAGCAGGTGGCAAATCTTCCCCGTCTCAGACCCTGATCCCCCCCGGATCTTGCCCCGCTCCCTTCCCTGGCTGGCACATCAGGAGATGACCTGCTATGCAGCAGAAGGGCTCTCACTTTATATCTGAGTAACTACATTTAGAAAATCGGTTTTCGACAGCCTGCCCATGTCGTAGCAGAAAGAAAAGTTCTGGCCACTCTGAAGTGATAGTTCAGGTTTGGAAGTTCTTAGGGCCAAGTTTCTGACAGGGCAGCCTGCTGGTCACATTTGTAGGCATGCACACTGAATATCTTTCAAATACATACACACTCCCTCACACAGCCACCTGCCTAGCCCCTCTGGTCATAGGGACAGCAACCCATGTACCAACAGCCACAGGCAGCTGCAGAGTCCCATTGTTATACAACATAGCCACAGTGTACTCCAGGGCTGTAACATTGTCACAGAGGCACACATGCATAGCCACAGTGTGCCATGGCTGGGCAGTGTCATAGGTGACATCACACAGATAGGCTGAGCTGTGCAGGGTCACAGGGTTGTGCTGCTACACCCCTCACCTCCAGGTCACCACCCCCGAGTGCTGCCTAGCCCCCTGTGATGTGGCTTTGTGGTTCCTTCCCCCATTTGCATTCCTGGCAAAGTCAGGGCTATCATCAGCCCTGACTGTCCCTCCCTCTGCCTGCCTCCTTCGTGGCTGTTCTGATCTGGGCTGTTGCCATGGCCTTGTACATCCTGAAAACAACCCAACTGGCCAGAATGTGGACCTAGGGAGGTCCCTGGGGCATTATAGCTAAGCTGTGTGACCATATTAGTCCCTTCTTTCTGGGCCTCAGTTTCTCTATGTGTTCTTTTAAAAATGTTTATTAATAATTAATATATAATAGCTGTACATATTCTCTACCTGTTTACATGGGCATAGACGGGTGGTTCCAAGTCTCTTCTGGTACCCATGATGGAGACAGCTGTAATTCTGTGGCCTGGCATTTCCTGGGCCATCTGGCTCCTGAATGTCTACTGGAACTTTATGGCCACATGCCTCTTGCTAGTGAATGGGCCCCCAGCAAGGTTTCCTTGGGAGCAAAGGAGAGCTCAGCTGTCCTTGAGGCCTCGAAGGGGTCTCTGAGGCAGGCCAGATGCCTAGTTGTCTACAGGGGTCGGAGGAATGGCTGTCCAGTTGGAGGCAGGGGCTGGCTGGACTGACCTCCTAGGACCCCCTGAGCTTTCTACAAGCAACAACTCATCTGGGCCCAGTGGGTGCTTCTCAGGCCAAAAAAATGCCTTCTAGAGAAGCTGCCTCATGACTTGGCTATGAGCTCAGGCAGGGTGGGCATTCTGAGCAGCAGAGCTGGTCGTTGTTCTGTGAAGGCCAAGGCAGTAGCCCCTCCCTCATCCCTTCCTTTTTCTTGTATCCTCGCAGACCCTTGGGCTCTCAGGGCAGTGCAGGGAGTCAGCGTGTGAAGGACTGTAGCCAAATACCCCCCAAGGTTGGAGAAAGGTCAGTTGATTTGTAAATCACCCGAGTCTAATCAGGATCACTCTGGGGAGCGTCATGCACTTTTCAAAGGGCAGTTGTTGATGGTCACTCCGTGTCAGGTGCAGTGTGGGAGTTCAGGTAAAATAATGTACCAGAATGTACCTGAAGCAGCATTTTTCAGTGTGGTCAGATGTTTATAAAGTGAGCTCTGAAAAAAGTGTCCCATGGTCAAATAAGTTAAGAAAGCCTATTATATAATTCACCTGGGAAGAACAAAGGTGAATGAGTTTCTTTTTTGTTGGATTTGGCAGAACCTTTAACAGGCTGCGTCAAGAGCGTTTAGGGTGTGGGTTGGGGAGCCCACATGCAGCTGACCACAGAACTCTTTCTTCTAGAGCATTCGGTGGGGTGTTGTGGGGATGGAGTTCTCTAGAAGCGCTTGAGCAATGCTTCTGGAGTGGCACCGGCAATCCCTGGAGGGCTCCTTCTGACACAGACTGCTGTGCCCTGCCCCAGGGCTCTGATTCAGCAGGGCGCCTGAGAATCGCATTTCTGCCAGTTCTCAGGTGCTGCTGTCGGGGACCACTCTTGAAAACCCACTGATCTTACCTCAGGGCAGCCAGAGTGATCTTTTAAGTTTTTATTTATGTATTTTTTTTTTTTTTTTGAGACAGAGTCTCACTTTGTTGCCCGGAGTAGAGTGCCGTGGCGTCAGCCTAGCTCACAGCAACCTCAAACTCCTGGGCTGAAGTGATCCTTCTGCCTCAGCCTCCCGAGTAGCTGGGACTACAGGCATGAGCCACCATGCCCGGCTAATTTTTTTTTTCTATATATATT